>CATIWK010046150.1:0-15593 GCA_949634005.1 Mallotus japonicus | reverse complement strand
AACAAATTATATTATCTTAAACGACAATTGAAATGGAACGGAGGGAGTACATACAAAAGCAAGATCTGGACACACAATAAAGACAACCAATCATCCAACCAATAGTCAATCATTAATCAACGTCAACACACATCGAGCAATCAAAAATCATTCAGAATTAATCATCATCAATTGCGAGCAAATCAAAGGACAAATAGTCAATTTGCCTCTTAAACTTGTATCAAGAGGTCAAATGGATCAGATTTTAACTTTTTGAACAAATAAATCCAATACTTTTATTTAAAGGTTAGATAACCCCAAATTTTAGCTCCTAGACACGCGCGCATTATAATCTCTCTTTGAAAGTCAATTTTAAATTTTTTAAATTAAATTTATTTAATATTCAATATCCACATAAGTTTGACTTTTCAAAACTTCTTTTTATCCTTATCTTTATCTTTTATCATTCACTTTTAATTGATTAATTAATTTATTATCTTCATTTCCAATCTCACTATCTTCATCAACGCCATTTTTTTCCTTTGTGTCAAAACTTAAAATTTTTCTTTAATTTCTTTGTATTTTTTTTTTCTTTCTAATCACAACCAAAAGAAAATCACTTCAATATTACAACCAAAACCATTCATCTCTTTCAATTTCTTGAAATTTTGATTCTTATAGTAGCAACTTCTTCCTTCTTCTTCTTATTTTTATTTCCTGCATGTATAAACATCTGATTAATCTATTGGCAATGAAGAAATGTGCTCCTTACTGTTGCAATACAGCTGTGTGGATGAATCCCCTCGTACATGATTATCAGGAACAATTCTTGGGCAACTATCTGATTCACACTTATTAACTTGGATTACAAGAAAAAGACCAAAAAAAAGAAAAGAAAAAGAGAAGTGGCAAAAGATAATCAGAGAATAGCAGCGCTAGGAGAATATAACCTGGCATAAGAAAAAAAAACTGAAATGATACCTTGGTATTTTCTAAAAGCACATAAGTTCCATCTTCAAATTTGTAATAAACTCCATCTCTGCTACTATAATACCAACCAGCATTAGGGTCATGATAAAATCCACTTCTGCATAAAAAAAGAATAAGCAAATCAACAAAAAGCAAGAAACGATGCTCTGAACATATTTCCTTATGTAAGAACAAACGGAAAATCAAAAATTAAGAATCACAATTCCCAGAATGCCAAAAGGATTTCAAAGAAAGAAAAAGATCAATAATTTACCAAAAATCAAAAAAGGGTTTTTCTCTAATAATAGCAATGATAGGTACCTATTCAATCATTTTGTACAGTCCAACAAATTTGGCTATCCTATGGTCAAAGAAGTTGCAGACATAAGCTATAATCGACTTCTAAAGAGTGAGATTAGAGTAGTTTGCAATTAAAGAAACCTGGAGTGGAAGTAGAGCTGAGTAACATCATCCCATACAAATGAACACACTTATCATCGTCTCCCTTTATTTCTTTCTGTCTTAACTCTGTTTCTTTATCTCCTTCCATTTCTTTACCTTTCTCTATATCTGTTGCTGCTGCTATAGTTGGGTATTATAGTAGAGATGTGTGCATGTATAAACAATAGATCAAAACACTGTAGTTGCTGCTATAAAAATAAAAATAAGAAAAAAATAGGAATGTACCTAGTTTATAACAGCAGCTTCTTCTTCTTCTTCTTCTTAATATGATTTAAGTAGCGTTTAGTGGTGGTGGTGGTGGTTCGCTTGAGGATTTGAAGATGGAGCAAGGATTTGCAGAGGTTGCCTTCATCGCCGACGATGGAATTGATGTGGGTTTGTTAGATTAGGCAGAGGTGTTGTAGATGGCGGTGAGGATGGTGGCCAATGGTGGAGAGAATAATGCTACCTATTAATTAGTCTGCGATGAAGAGGGAATAAAAAATTTTTTTGATCCACTTTCTTTATTGAAGATTTGTACAACACGCGCTTGAGTTGGTCAAGATGTTGGTTGATTTGGCCTTAAAATAGAAGTATTGAACTTATCTGCTGAAAAAGTTAAAATTCGATCTATGCGGCCCGAGTATACAAGTTGAAGACCATTTGTCTGCAAATCAAAGAATGTAAACTTATTTGGACTATTTAAGCATATATATAACTTTAAATCTAGCTCAAAAAATGTAAAAACTAAAAGAAAAGTAGTGCTCCTCCAACAAATAAAAAATTGTGACAAAAAGATAAAATCCATAGAGCTTTACATTTTCGTTTTCAAAATTTCATGAACTTTGGTTTGTATCTTGATTTCGGTCAATAACTATTAGGATTAGTTGATAGGGACTTTTTTTTTTTCTTAAATCACATTTTAAGTTTATGTTTTGATATATACAATTACATATCAGTTGCTGAAAGAAATTTACCGTCTTGTGATCATGTTCAGATCAAATCTAATTAATTAGTGGACTCTAAATACCAGTAATCTATAAAAAAAATTTGGAACCTGTCCAATATATAAATTTAGGATTTGTTACTATTCAATCGCTTATTTTTGACAATAGAGAATTCATGTGAAAGAAAAGAAAATTCCAAAAACATCTCGCTAAGGTAGAACTTCAAACCATTACAGATTAAAATCATACTAATAATTTTACTGCAATATAGGTTTCCAAGAAACTCTAGAATTAACCCTGCAACAAGTTAAACTTAGAATCATGGCAGCAACGGAAAGCAATGTGTCTCTCCATACTTTCCTCACACTTGGGGCATTGGACGTGCTCAGTTATTTCACCAACTGTGCTAGGGAACTCCAACCGCCAGCATGGCTCATCGATGTCTTGGAGCTTGTCGTGATGCTCTTTGAATGATGCATGAAAGCCCTTTGCAGGTACATGCTCTTTCCATTGGTCATACTCTGTCAACGTACGTAGAACTGTTGTGCGATGCCCGATAAGAAAAATTTCAGAATTTTTGGTAAGCAATCCCCACCCACCTTCTTTATCATAGCTAAGCAGCTTCTTGATTTCATGGGATATGGGATCATTTTGATCATCGTGTAACTGGACCTTGGAGAATAGCATGCATTTTAATCTATTCCAAAATAACCATATCATCATATCGTACAGTTTAGCATCATCAACAATATCAGGCTCATTTTTCACTTTTTTCACCTTCGCCATCTCGTAGCTCTTTCCTAGATAAGCCATCTTTAATGGTATGCCTGCTTCCATCTTTAATTGTTTGCCTGCTGCCATTGAAACTTCTTTTGCCTTCTTTGAGAAATCCTTCAGCCATTCCACATTGTCTCCTCCGTACAAGAAAAGGTACTCTTGTTCTAGTATCTGATATGGAACAACAAATGGTGCATGTGTCCGTGAAATGCCAAGCCAATTGGTTACAAAAAATAATTTCTTACTTGCTTTGGGCACATTGCACATAACAGTCAAATTTATGACATAGAGTCTAAATGTTAGTGTTCGAAATATACTTCCAAAACTTAGGTGTAATACTTTAAATGTAGACAAAAAATCTACTGTAAAAAAAAAACGGAAAAAGAATTGTGTTGGTGAAATAATACTTACCCAATTTGCAGCTTGTTGGTTAATGCCATAAACAAGAAACTCAACTTTCCATTGTTGTCCCCTCCATAGATCCTTCTCTCTAGAGGTAGTGAAAGGGAAGGCAAAGATTCCCCAAATCCACATCATGTGAAGAGCATTACGGCTCAACACATTGCCATGAGGGTCAAGCACAACAAGGATAGGCTTGTTCTTGAAGTACCACACATCCTTGAAGAACTTAATGGCCATTCTGTGGATCAGTGTTGGGTCGTACACTGTGTACAATAACATACCAGAAATATAAAGCAACCGATCCTTGATTTTATTCACAAGATTTTGCAGGGTATACTTCCACTGGTTTCCTTCGTCCGATACTACTGGAATCCAAACCAGCACATATGGATGGCTACTCTCCATCATTGACATATCCAAAATTTGGAAAATTAGTACAAGAATCTCTTGCTCAAAGCTGGCAGCCTTTGGTATGTCCGAAATGAGCAATAGCACATTCTTCTTCCTTAGCAAATCAATGCTCTCCTATATCTATATATGTTAGTATATATATTCATGCAATAACATATATAATTATTGAAAAACATTAACAAAGTAAAATCCAGCATTAATGTATAGCTTGAAACATGCACGTATCTAATTGGAGTGATAGCAGTAATACCCTGGCATTGCTTCTGATGTTCGTAAGTGGAAGAATCTCATCTTTGGGATTAATCAAGGCCTTGAGGATGTCCATGTTGTCGCCGTGAGTTTTTTTATAAAGATCAAAAAGCTTTTGATACATCCTCTCATCTGCACAATTAATTCATACATCATTTAACAACTATTAGAACTGAACTAATCTAATCTAACCAAAATTAATTTAACAAAATCATTAGTTTACTCAAAGTTTTATTTTACTTTTTTTTTAATTTTAATATAATTATATAAATATTATATTGAATCAAGTTGAATAATATCAAATCTAGTCGAGTTGGTTCCAAATATATAAATTATCCAATCGAGTTGAATTTAAATTGTAAAGAAGAAATTTCATTAAGTTCGAGTTAAGTTTCAAACTTCCAATTTTAGAGTTGACAAGTCAAAATTGAGTTTGAAATGAGTTGAACAATATTTTTACTTGATTCGATTACGTTTTTATATATACTAAAAATTATTAGTTTTTAATTAAATTGATTTTATTTTATTTTTGTATTTGTGTTTAGTATGAAACAAAAAGAAAAAAAAATTAAACGCTTTTATTTATTAGTTATATAGATAATATTAGGTTTATTGGTCTCAAAAATCCCAAATTCTTTTTTTTTTTACCTTTTTGTAAGTTTGTGCCAAATTTAAAAATTTGGTAAAACTAATTCAATTTGACATAATTAACATAATTATCATTTGGTGAAAAATAAACTAAAACTCAATATAACTCCTGAGCTAAATTAGCCGACTTCTATTATTATTATTATTATGGATTCCATATTTATATGAAGACTTGAACTAGATAAAGAAGGAGATACATTTCTAGTTTTCAGAAATGAAACAATTTTTTATTGCCTATATATATATAACTTAAAATATAACCATTATTATTATTATTTAAATGATGTAAATGTGAAACCACAAAAATAGAGTTACTTCACTTTCATGTATATATTATTTTTTTGATTTTGACCAATTATACTAAAATTACAAATAATATATCAAATTAAATTAATTTTGCTAAATTTTAAAATTTGGTATAATTTTATAAAAGTGGAAAAATAGTGTTTTTTTTTTCTAACACCAATAGATTATATTATTATGATGAATATTTTATGAAGAAAAATTATTTTATTTAAACATCATTCATTTCATTTCCGGTAAAATGAAAAAAAAAAAAAATTTGTCAAGGAACTATAGGAGCAAACCTATTGTTTTGCAGCAGTTTCGCGAATGCTCTTCTAGAAGATCGTTTTCTCTTGCTACTACCTCAGCCAAATGGACCAGCTCTCCTGTCGAATCCGCCACAGAATGCCTGTGATATTCATGCGCAGGAGATTACTACCTACTGAATTGCATATATAATTATAATTAAGGATAATTACTAATACCCCTGGGATT
This sequence comes from Mallotus japonicus, assembly GCA_949634005.1. Lineage (NCBI taxonomy): Eukaryota > Viridiplantae > Streptophyta > Magnoliopsida > Malpighiales > Euphorbiaceae > Mallotus > Mallotus japonicus. Next base: position 9,990 of record CATIWK010046150.1, on the reverse strand, counting down.
TATTTGTAATTACTACTTCAACCCTTCATATTCAAAAATCACTTATTCCCCCAACTTTTGAATTCTGTTAACCATTACAATATTCCTCCGTTAATTAAAATGAAACATATTAATATAAAAAGATTTCAAAACATGAATTAATATAAAATGATTTCTTTTCTCTGAATATATTGTTAAATTTAGGCCAAAGGGTCACATTGGACCCTCAAATTATACCCCAAAATTTACATTAAACCTCAAAAAAAAAAAAAATGGTCCTAATAGGAACTTTTTCTTTTAAAATGGAATCATATTGGACATTATCTAAAAAACTCTTATAATTAGGTACTATAAGTCAAACAAAATTTTAATTTTAATGGTTAACTAATGAAAAATTATTTAGATTAATAAATAAAATTGATAATTTTTTTAAAAAATATACATCATCTAATTATAATGTTTTAAAAAATTTTCAACCTATATAATAATTTTAAGAAAATTTTAATTTTTTTAAAAAATTTTTAGACTTAAAAATTTTAAAAACTCTAGAATCAAGTGATATACATATGAAAAATTCATCAATTTTATTTATAATTTAATTTTAACGGTTTAATAATAAAATTTTATTTATCAATTTAATTTTAATAGTTGACCAACAAAAAATTATTTAAATTAATGGTCAGAATCCAATTTAATAGGGGTTTTAAATTATTTTTGAAAATAAAGGGAAAGTAGAAATTATGATCAAACCTCGGGATAATAGTAATTATACCTTATATATATATATATGACATTGTTCATAGTTAATTGCATCTGAAAGCATAAGCAAAACATACAAATAAATAACCCACTAAAAAAAGCATATAAATATAGGAAAAATATTTTTAAACCAATGGAATTCTAAAAATTGGAATATTTTTAAATAACTGAATTTTTGTGTTCTAATAGAAAGAAAAATATGGATAATTTATATGTTTATTCAGTTATTAATAATATATATAATATGTGTTTTTGTTTCAACCACCTAATTCTTTGGGGATAATATAAATTCTTTTTCGATATTATTTTTTTAAACTATCAGTATCTTATAGTTACAAAAATTCTGTCTAATTCTGATTCTAATTCAGTCTAAATCAAAATAAGTATATTATATATATGGCATACAGGTCACTCACAATGTTAAGCTGGCGAGTTTGGTAATCTTGGTAGCACAAGCCATGACACTTCTTATAGTCCAGTAGATACCACTTTGCAGGAACTCAGTGAAAAGTTGCAGATCACGAGCTGGTAAAAATTCCAACGATAATACTCCGGCCTCAACCACCGACTTAGTGGTCTGTCTCATGCGATTGATCAGATTGTTGAGTGCTTCAAACGTTGGCTTCAATGACTCAGCTGCGTTATCCAGAATTAAAGGTACTTGCATGAGGTTTGCAACTGCATTTGCAACTGAACTTGGAGGTGGTTCTGAGTAAATATCGGCAATGAGCAAGAATTCTCCATAATTCAAAGCAAAAGCTAGCATGATCATCACCAACTTAGAGTCCCACGAATATTTTGACAGCATTTGTAATAGTGAGATTGTCGTCGCATGAGGATCTGCCCCACTTAGAGCCTCGCGAGAGATCTACACGTTTCATTTTTCAAGACATAATGTACAACTTTTACTTAGTTTAAATCATCACTCCAAAATGCTAAGTTTTCTTATAATGAATAATGATTTAGTCTAATAATAAAAATGACATTAATTTAAAAATAATTATGTGATTAAATTTTATCATATATATACAAGCTTTCATTTTTTTCAATGATTTAAAGAAAAAAAGTTATTATTAAAAGAATTGTAACATTCCAACTAACTTTCAGTTTTAAGTGAAAAAATGTTACTGATTTGATATTTACAGGTAGGGTTGAGCATAAATCGGAGCATCTATAACCGACTCGAAAATCGAAGAACTAAATTTTTTTTTTTCCAAAACTGAACCTGAAAACTAAATTTCTATCCGAATTGTTTCAAATTTTAAGAGCAATTTGAAACAAAGATTTAGGGCATATGATATGAAACAGATTTGGACAGAAATTCAGAGCGAATAAGGATTTCGAATGTATACGTCCAGAACTACTGAAGCGAAACAAGAAAAAATAACTTTTTTTTTTTTAAATTTCAAATCATTTAACGATGCATAAGCATAATTAAAATAAATTTGACAAAATATTCACATGCAACGCAAGAGACAATCATACAATATTATGTATATGTATACATACACACACATAAAATATGCATAATAGAGCAGTTTGGGAACTTGGCAACCTTTACCTCGCAAGAGAGTTCATCAATAACAAAAGACAATGGTTCAAGCACGGATTTGTTATCGACTTCATGGTTGTCGAGTTTAGTGGCGTTGTCTTGCTCTTTCTTTCCATCTGGAGTTATCTAAATTAATTAAAGTAGAAGTGATTACTAAAAGAAATGATTGTTTATAACATTAAACATAGAGAGAATTAGCGGTCTTATTCTAAATTTTGAGTTACTTTTTAATTAAATGTTACTTTTGAAATCATTTTAATTAATTCATTCAAAATTTACAAATTGTATTAATTCAATCCAGTTTTATTTTAAAAATCTAATCATATTTTTAAAAAATTATTTTAAAATTTCTATAAAATAAATTTGATACTTATTAAATTTTTTTAAAGAAAAATAAAATGTTAAAAATATTTTCATATCTTAATCTTATGTCTCTCAAAATAAATTCAGAAATTTTAAATTTTCAGAATAATGGGATTTCAAAAAGTAGATCCACTATTAATCTATATTAATATACGGGTTTTTAGAACAACGAGGCTCTTTGATTTTGAGAGCGGTCAAGAAATATGAAAGTAATTTTTGAAAATATAAATAAATCCTTAAAATAAATTGAATAAAATTAACACAATTCATAAAGTTGAAGGTGCAAATTCATTAAAAATAATATAAGAAGCTGAATTAGTTAGAGTTTAGTGCACCTGATCCAATAGAACTGATTAGTTTCCTTTAAAAATAACATATGAAACTGAAGGGGTTTGGGTAGTGGTGTAGGATTTACCGTAATCTTGGCAATCTTGACAACCTGAGATTCACAGTAATTAAAGATGTCTTCGACGATTTCAAGAATAGTTCTCACGTCAAACTCACGGCCATCAGGAGCATGAGTTGCTTGAACTCGGCTCAATATCGTTGATCGTGAATATTCATCAAACAGTGCTAACTTGTTTTGCTCTTTCTTGATAAGTTGCTGGGTACTGGTACTGATGCTTGCTACAGATGGGGGTGAGGCCATGGCAAGAGAGCTATAGCTAGCCAATTACAGAGAAACTTAAGGTTTTGAGTGCAGAAGAGGGAAGAAAGTAATGCTCTTGTGTCTTTACATGTAATGGTTGAGGCTTTTTATAACATAACTCAGAAGTGGAGTAAAGGTAGGCTCCCAACAAACCATAATCCCTTTTGCTTTCTGTGTAGTGTGTGGTAGCATAGTCTTGTGTTATAATATTTAATTCAAATCCCCTGTGTTTTTCTTTTCTTTTACTTTTTGTATAATACAATTGAAATTTATTCAAGCATTTCAATATAAAAAAAATTAGAACTTCTAATTTAAATATATTATTTGAGTATATTGAAGTACTAATTAGTAGTTTTTTTTTTTCAAAGAAAGATGACAGTTATTTATTTTTATTAATCTATGTATATGTAAACGGTGAGTTCTAAAAATATTTAATCCAAATTTTAATAAGCGTCCCATCTTATTATTTAGTATTTATTCTAAAAAGTTATTCGTCAAACTTTTAAAATTTTCTAATTTTTCGTGCAAAATTTATAAAAATTCTTTGCTTTAACAACAATTTTTTTTGTCTTTTATTCCACTTAAAACGCCCCACATCCATTTCATAAAAAAAATTTTATTTTTATTTCACAACATCTATATTTTATTCTACCAGAAACTTTATCTTCTATATATTATATCTAAAACACCTCTTTCCTATTCCATTATAAAAACCTTCTTTCACCTATATATTCTATAAAAAATACTTCCTTTCACTTCTATTTAACGTAGAGAGAAGACATATTACTAACTTCTGAATTTTTATCCATTTTTTCTTTTTCTCATATTTGATTATTTTTTTTCTTTTTTTGACATTAAATTCTTATAGGCAATACCAGATAATTGGCACAATAAATCCTTGAATAATTAGGTACCTTTTAACTTTTTCAACCTTTTTTTTTTTGTTTTTCCACATTAAAAAATTAAAAAAGTACGATTTCTCTACGAAAATAATTTTATATACTTATTTTTTGCTGTATTAAAAATTATTTATTCTACTAGTTTTGAAGCATTTTTATAAAATTTTTGTTTTTAGTAATATTTATTATTTTTAATTTATTTACATAATATTTATACAATTAAATAAAAATAAATATTAATTAACGGTTTGTGCAACACACAATAACTACTACCAGAAGTAGCTGATGCCATTGAAAATATAATATCTAATAAGAAGTGAAAAATTAGAAGTGGCTGGTGCTACCGGGAGTAGCTTCCAAAATTTCTATATTTAGGCTCCGTTTGTTTTTAAAAAATATTTTCAGAGAGAAAATATTTTCTAATATTTGGTTGCAACATTAGAAAACAATTGAAAAATATCATCTTTTATGACAGTAACATTTTTAATTATTCAAATTATCATTTTATAATGAACCTAATGTATATTTTTTTACAAATTATCTTTTTATAATAGACATGATGTATTGATACAAAATTTATATGGTAATTAATCTGTATAAAAGAATGAAAGAAAAAAAGAAGGAGATGAGAGAAAAAATAAAAAATAAAAAATAAAAATTAAAAAAAGAGTGAAAGGAGAAAAGAAGAAGAGAAGACAAAAAAACAAATAAGGAGAGAAAATAAAAAATGACGAGAAAACAAAAAAAGAGGGAAATGAGAAAAAAATGAGAGAAGGAAAAAAAAAGAGAAAAAAAAAAGAAGAAGAGAAGGAAAAAAAAAAGGAAAATAAAGATAATGATAAGGGAAAAAAAGGAGGAAAAAAAGGAAAAAACAAGGCAAAGTAAGAAATAAAAAATGGACATTTTAAGTAAGTTTCTCTTATTTTTAAGCATAGGAAAATGATTTCTCATTCCCTTATTTTTAAGTTAATTTCCGTTGATTAACAATTTATTTTCCTTTAAATTTATTCTCCTTGGTAATCTAAACATTAGAAAATAAGGAAAAATATTTTCTGCAAACAAACAGAGCCTAAACACTAGTTTTTCTTCAAATAAATATTCAAATAATATTTTGAAAGTAAATTATATAGATGATTACAATTTGGTTATGAATTTTTAATTTGCATCATTTTAGTTTTTTTTTTTTGATAATCAAAGTGAAATTTTATTAAAGATATTAGAATCCAGGAAAAACCCATCTTGTTTTGGAGCTAACCTGAATCAATAAATTCACCCCATACACCCGAAACTATCCCAAAATAAGAAAGATAAAAAAACCTGGAGAGTACACATCATTGGAAGCAAACATGAACATTCAAAAGGACGAAAACAAAGGAGGAATCCTGAAAATGAAAGATCCAAAAAATAAACACAGAACGAAGCAATAAAGTCACAACCAAGCAATAAACTTAGAACTCCTATGCGTTCCCTGGTTAGCTAAGGCGTCCGCCTTGAAGTTTTTATCTCTAAAAGCATGGGAGAAGGTGACTGACTAAAATAGTTCTTTTAGATTTTCAATTGTATTGAATTCTGAATGCATACACCATGGACGAGAATTGTTAGACTGGTTGATCCACGTTATTGCATTTAATGAGTCAGATTCAATGTGTAGCTTGACATGTAGGAGCTCCGAATTGAGGGAGGAAAGATGGAGAGCTTTCCTGACAGCAATGACCTCTGCAAGATTACAACCCATAATACCACACGGAATAGAAAACATGCCAAGTACCTGACCAAGATGGTTACGGAGTACACCACTTGCACCAGCAAGCCCCGGCTTACCAAGAGAGGATCCATCCACATTCTACTTGAGTCCCCCCACGCTAGGTGGTTGCCAGCAGGAAACTTGACGGCTGGGTTTAGGAACTGACCGATACATTTTAATAGCATCTATGGCTAACCATAACTCCTGAGATTGTAACAAGCCATCATCCCCAAGAGCTTTTAGCCAAACTTCAACTCTATGAATTACTAGGAAGAAGATTTTGTCGGCATTAATCGAACCTGCATTAAAAACTAAGGCATTTCTTTCATTCCAAATAGTCCACAGAGCAGCAAAGAAAATCACCAACCAAACCTTTTTTTGGAAAGAGCCAGAGACAACAACTTCCCATTGGGCAAATAGATTGCGCAAGGAGGATGGAATAACCTAGTCAACACCCTACCATTTCAACAAGCCGTACCAGATTGATCAAGTCAGGGGACAGAGGACAATGAGGTGATCAACTAATTCTATTTCCAGGTTACAAAATGGGCATTTACAGTTTAAAGGATCGAGTAAGCCTTTGCGACAAAGAGTATCTTTGGCGTTCAACTTATTTAACAAGGCCATCCATGCGAAAATTTCAACTTTAGGTGGAGCAAGACTGCGCTAAACTCCACTAGTAGTATAAATGAAAGAGTGTCTAAGCCCAAGTGTAGCAGCTGAAGTTGCAGATTTGATCGAAAACTCACCTTTATGGTCAAACTTCCAAATGAGTCTGTCATTGTGATTTGGAGAAAAGTTGAATTATTTAGTAGATCATGGAGACTTTGGACTTGCTCCATTTCCCAAGCTTTTAGTTGCCTAGACCATCGGAAATTCCAATCCCACATGATACCATTCCAAAAACCCATATCCTTCACATAAGATGGCTGATCTAAGGAAATAGAGAAAAGTCGAGGGAATCTGTCTTTTAAAGGCGAATCAAAGACCCAAACATCAGTCCAAAACTTAATTCGATTCCCATTACCCAATAAGAATTTAACCCCATCGCAAAATAGTTTTTCCCCCATTGTAGACCAAATTGCTTTCCAAATTAGTGAGAAGCGAGAAGAAGACAAAATGGAGTGAGGAAACATACCTGATTAAAGTTGATATTTATCTGATACAACTTTTGTCAAAGAGGTGCATCACCTTGTTATTTCATGATTCTCTAAAGCCACTTAAATAACATCGCTTTATTCTTCTCTAGTAAACAACCAACCCCAAGGCCACCTAAAGATTTCGGCAATTGGATGAGGTCCCACTTTACATTACATATTTTCTTTTTTTCGGATGACCCACCCCAAAAGAAACTCCTAAACAGAGAATTAATCTTCTTACCCACCGATTTAGGCATCTTGAAAAGGAAGAGGTAATAAATTGGCAAACTGTTTAAGGAAGCTTTGATTAAAGTGAGCCTACCACTAAAAGATAAGAACTTGGTTTTCCACGAAGCCAATTTCCTTTTGATTTTGTCTAGAACCGGTTCCCAAACCTGCTTTCATTTTGGATTGGTACCAATAGGTAAGCCCAGATAAGTGACAGGGAGTGAAACCATTTTGCACCATAGAGTAGAGGCAGCATCATTAATCCAATCCACATTGACGTTGATACCAACAAGGGTGCTTTTATTGAAATTAACACTTAGACCTGAAACCAGAGCAAAACAATTAAGAATTCTGCGCACATAAAGGAGTTCATGCATATGTGGTTGGCAAAAGAGCAATGTGTCATCCGCATACTGTAAGAGGGAGATTGCACCACTTCCGTTACCCAAAGAAATTCCAGAAATCAATCCAAATTCCACATCAGTATTAACCATCACCGATAGACCTTCAGCTGTAATGATGAAGAGGAAGGGCTAGAGGGGTCACCATACCTTAGTCCTCTTACAATTGAATTTTCGGTGTTGGAGATCCAATGATAAGAAAAGAGACTTTTGCCGAAGTGATGCAACTATTGATCCACTGCCTCCATCTTTTGCCAAAGTTCATTTGAGCCATAACAGAATCCAAATATTCCCAATTAAGTGAGTCAAACGCTTTGTGAAAATCCAACTTGAATAGAACACCACCACATCTCACTTTGACTAGCGAGTGAATAATTTTGTTCGCAACCAAGACACTATCGAGGATATTTTGACCTGAAAGGATAGCACTCTGTTGTGGACCTATGACATCTGAGATAACCTTCTTGAGTCTGTTTGCAAGCAACTTTGAGATGATTTTGTAAAGACAGCCAATTAAACTAATAGGCCTATAATCTGTCATAGAATTTGCACCTTCTTTTTTAGGGATTAGAGCAGCAAATGAAGAAGATATAGATTTTAGAATCTTCCCACTGTCATAAAACTGATTGACCATTGCCATGATATCAAAGCACACAGTTTCCCAGGAAGCTTTAATAAAATTAAAGTTAAAACCGTCAGGTCCAGGTGCCTTAGCTCCGTAACAAGACCAGATGGCAGATTTAACCTCCTCGAGAGAGAAAGGAATCTCAAGTTGTAAAGCATCAGAGTTGGATAGTTTTAAGAATTTGTTTGAGATAAGTGCAGGCCTATCAAACTCTTCTTCAGAAAAAACCTCAGTGTAGTGAGACAATACTGCCTTTTGGATTCCCTCAGGTTCAAATACAACACCACTATCAGTTGACAAGCTCCTAATGAAATTGCGTCTTGCTCTGTTCGATGCCGTAAGGTGGAAGAATTTGGTATTGTGATCTCCCAATCTACACCAGAGCGCACGTGATTTTTGCCTCCACAAGCTCTCTTTCTGCCTTTCCTTAGACCATAGTTGTCTCCAGGTCAAGCCTCTTTTTTTTAGAAAGATTTGATTTAAGAATAGGGTCTGCTAGATTAATGATTTCCAATTCTGAATCAATAGCATCGAGATCTTCTTCAAGTTTAGATATACAGGAGTCCAGATCACCAAATACATCTTTATTCTAATTCTTTAAATTGACTTTGAGAAGCTTTAGTCTCTTTACGATGGCCTCACCACTAGAAGGGACCTTAAATCCCGACCACCATTATCGAACAAGTTTGATAAAATTAGGGGATTGAAGTCAGCAGTCAAGAAATTAGAAAGGTCGAGGCCCCCAGTTGTGATCAGACAATGTTAGCAGGAAAGCGCAATGATCCGATAGACCTTTGTGAAGACACCATTGCTTAGATTCAGGGAAGGAGGATCCTTAGTTTGCATTGAATAAGAACCTATCAATTCTGCTCATTGATCTCGAGTTACTCCAGGTAAATCTTTTCCCAATTAGAGGCAGGTCAATGAGGTGATTATTATGAACAAATGCTTAAAAGCTTTTAGAAGGAGACAGGGAGGAGTCAGAACATTTGTTGGAGTCGATCAAAGTGGAGTTGAAATATCCTGCAATTAAGAATGGAGCAGAATAGTGTATTAAAAAGTCCTAAAGTTCAATCCACAAGGCTTTTTTATCACAAGAGAAATTAGGGGCATAAACATTAATAATAATGCATATCACCTATTTCTGTATCAATGTTCCTTTAATCGCCATCCAGCATGATCCTTTATGTGTTCCAAAAGAAACAAAATAAGTAAGACTCCAAGAGAGTAGTAAACCGCCCGATGAACCCGAAGCGGGAAGAAAATCGAACTCAGCTGCTGAACCACACCATATTTGACTGATATCTTTGGTGTCAAATGAAGCCATTTTAGTCTCTTGGATTAAAACCATACTGACATCCTTTTTTTTTATTAATCTCCCAATAGCCTTCCTTTTAATGTTGCTATTCAAACCCCTAACATTCCAAGAAATGATATTCATAAAAAATATATATTCACCACCGGACACACCGAAGAAGAATTAATGACCGTTAAGGTCAGTATTAAGCTTGTCCCATCGGCTTTTATCAACCTCATCCATTTCCGCAAGCTTGCCTAGTAGAGTATCTCTATTATCCTTAATAACGAGGCCAATTTTCTCACCCAAATCAAGTGCGATGTTAGCTTAAGTAGCAGAATTATTATCTTAGTTA
>CATIWK010046146.1:0-11640 GCA_949634005.1 Mallotus japonicus | reverse complement strand
TTAGAAAATCAAGAAATTCATGTGAATTAAAAATTCAAAAATCTATAAAAAAAATGATGAGTTTGAGTATATTGATTTTATTGGAATCACAAAATGTGATCACCTTACTTTTAATCCTCTTCTATAAATTATTGGTACAATAAAATTTCAATTTGAAGGATTTTTCTCAAGTTGTTTCTCGAAGATATTAAAATATTCAAAATATTTGTTTCTTTAGCATGGGAGATTTCAATGTCCAAGCACAAACTTGAGGATAAGTTTTGTATCAAAAAGGTCTTGACATGGTGGATTTACATGGAGTTTTATTATTATCATTTAGTTATTAGATAGGGTTTACTTTATTCCTATTTGAGTTACGATTTTATTTAAATTCTATTTTTTATTTAGTTAGATTGGTGGATTGTACCTCCTATAAATAAATAGTTTATACTAGAATTGTAAAAAGGGGTGCGTTATAAATTTTATTAAATTAAATTAAATTTTTACTTTATTTTCTCTAAATTGAGAGTTTAGCCTTTAAATTGAAACTTATTTAGTTTCATTGATCAATTTCACTGCACGTTACTTACTGTTTACTCAGCTAGCTCTATCGAAAGTGAAGTATATATATGTGGGGTGTATATGTACCAAGAATTTCTATAAGAGGTAGCTTATATGACCCTCTTAAGGACCTTGCACAATTTTTTTTTATCTCACAAGTTAATTCTCTAAAGATTATATTAAACATAAAATTTATTTCTGTTCAAATTATAATTAGAATTTTTTATTAATAGAGAGGTCAAATAATTTAAATATAGATGGTCTTTTTCTTTTAAATTGAGTAAAAATTATTTTCACAAATCAATTATTGTATAATAAGAGATAGCTCTTTTCTTTTAGACTAGATGAAAATTAATTTTACTAACAACAATAAAATTTCAACCACATAAAATGTCCTCAAAAAAATAACTAATAAACCACTCCCTCGCTGAGAACTAACGCTAAGCATTGTTTATTTTGTTGTTATCTTAAAAACCTATGATTTTTGCTTTAATTGATTAATTTGGCAAATGAAATAAGCCATAGAGATGGCCTCTTGAAAAGAAAGCCTTCACTTTATATTAAGCTTTGCTTAATCTGGAATATGACAAACGTGTTGATATCCTCTACTAGTTACTCAAGGCTATAATACCTACAAGATGAAAAAAAAAAAAAAAAATCGATTCGACCCGAATGGCAATTTGGATTATTCGTATAGTTTGTGCTGGGTTCGTACTTTACCTATTAAACAAGAATTTTCTTGACTAAAGAAAATTGAAAATTAATTAAGGTATTCTAATCTTAATTAAACGAGAACCTAGTCATTGCATGCATGAAAGGAGGTATGTATCATTAATTTTAAACATTAACAAATTGCATGCACTAAAAGAAAATGTCAATTTAGCGAAGGAATTAAATTCTTAAATCATTCATTCATCGGTATATGTATATGTATTATGTAACAATGTATATATATTATATAACAATGATGCATGAACATATATATTTCATTTTTTTATTTGAACTACCAGTATTTAAAATTTACCGAACTCTCATTAATCCACTTAGTTATCTACCCATATATATTTCATATATTCTTTTAATTCACCAATTAGTTATCAATTTATTTAAAAGAGATGGTTTGCGCACAAAAAGCTGATGGCTTTTCATGTGTTGATTGATCAGAAAAAATTGAAAACAAAACAACCTTTAAATTATTCATTATGAAGATGTTGTTAAAAAAAATTATTCATTATGAAGATGATGTTACAAAAAGTAATTATATGAATAAAGGAACAATCAATCTATAACCATCACAAATAGATATGAAACTGATTTTTACTATTGCTTATTAATGTCAATCTAACAGAATTTAACTTTAAAACAATATTTCTCGTTGTAAAACATCCTTACACAAATATTTAGTAAATTTTTCAGTGAGTGAGTAATAAAGTGGTGACTTTTCTCCATAAGTACTTTAAAGTGTAAGATTCGTTTCCATCCGTTGTCGATTTAAAGGAAAAGATTATCCTTTATTATGCAGTCCATCAAAATTTAGATCATATAACCTCCTATTAAAAATAATAATTAGTAAATTTTTATACCGTAAAACCTACAATTTAGATGCTACTTTTAGGAACCAAATATCAATCAAATCAAAATACATGGAGCTCCATTAATATGGCACCTGGAAATTCGGTTGCTGTCATATAATAAATGAATTTTATGACTTTGCTAAGTGTATTGTGTTCATGTGTATGTATTGATATTGAAATGTAATCTAAAAGTGGTATACAACCAATCTATTCATGCCAAATTGACTTTAGAAAGAATATGAAGGCAGGTCGGTTGGCAAATCCTCGTTATTTATAACATTAACATATGGTTAGTGGTTACACTTTTGTTCTCTAGATTTTAGAAAAATCAAAATGTAGTTGAGATTATTTTCCTGGATAAGATTGTTTGATGGGTTTCCATCTCTAAAACGACCAATCTCTAAGTGGATAACATGCTGATTGCACTAAAATACACAAGCCTACTAGAGCTCTTTTTTTTTTTTTTTTTTTTCTTTTGTTCTTAAGTCAATGGGAAGTGCACTTATGTTTTGAAAACTAATAGCATGTCCATGTACCCACTACCGACATACGTGTCTTTTTTAAATAGTTGAAGTGGTTAATTTTTCACTACAAATGAAGAATAAGAAAGACAAATATTTGAATTCTATTTTTTTCATCTAAATATTCATATTTTTTACCACTTAAACTATTTATGGGACCAGACATATATATGGACTATAGTTTAGGATGATCTAGAGAACTACTTGTGTACCAACTCAATTCCATTGATTGATGTATATATATATATATGTCTTTTTCCTTTCATTTTTCAACTTCAAAAATATATTCTTTTAATAATTTCGATTTCTAGTAAAGTCATAATCGAAACCTATCAATTTTTTTTTTTTTTGTGGAAAAGAATCGAAACCTATCAATTTTAAAAACCACTAAATAATAATGCGTTATTAATGATTTTTGTACTACGATTTAAGCACATTAAAAATAAAATTTAGGATTTATTTCATTGTGGTCTATATGATTATCATTGAGTAGCTAAGTTAATTCTAATTTGACAATTTACATACTGACAAGGGAGTAATAAAATAATCACTTCTTTTTAAAGGTATTTTGAGGTATAGAATTTAAATTATGTCATTGTGAATTTGTAGAATTTATTTCCACTTGATTTAAAAAAAAAAAAATTGCCTCTTACTGTGTCATCCCTCAATGCCCAGTTTAAGTCATATGACCTCTTATTAATGAAAAAAAATTCTAATGCGACAATTTTTGTTGCAAGAAAAGAAAATATGAAATGTTAATTGTTGTTGATATTTTCATACAGTAGTGTATGAATGCATGATTGATGCCACTTCTTGATTGAAAAAGGGTGTTCTAATGACGTGCCTTGATGGAAACAAATGTTACAATTGTGTCTGCCATTTTATACAAAATTCATCTTCATACGCCTTGAAGAATCTAACAGGCTCACCATACATTAGGCGTGAATCTTGCCATTTCGACCAAAATTTACTATAAACAACAATAATATTAATAGACAAAATGCATTCAAACGCCATTACAAAATCAACAAAATCTTGTTTTAGTTGGTCTAAGTTCCAGCATCATGAGTATATATGATATGTTTCATCCATTATAAGACTTATATACATATACATATGCTGCCAGACTTCGATCCTTGTCTCTCTCTCTCTCCCGTTCAAAAAAAATCATTAATTTTTTACACTTAAAAAATTTAATCTTCTGTATTACGAGATAAGCACTGTGATGAAATCATTACCCTAATGACAAGGTATGTTCACTCGTTAGATAACCAACAATGTTGTGCCAGAAAGCACAGCTCAGTTAGCCTCCTAACAATTTTTAATTCAGTAATCAACCAAAGTATATAAGCCTCTTAGTACAACGCCAGCACACAGAAGCATGCACTAGGCCATATGGTATAGGCCGCATTGGTGTGGCCATGGGGCATAAGTGTTAAGATAGTGCTGGAAATTGGAAGTAGCAGAAGTCAAATACAGAATCATAGTGGGATTTTAGTCGCATTTCAACCGAATTGAAAAAGAAAGAAGGCTAATAGTTGATGCAAGCAAAGCAAGTATGAGCGACATGGACCCACTTTTGCTATGATTTTAGACTTATCCATGAAAAGGTCAAATCTGCATATACTGATGACAGAAATAGAAGAAATCATCAGCAGCAAGAATTTGCAAAAAAGAAAAAAACCATCAAGTGTTTCCTCATTTCCACTAGTTCCATTATGTTCACGGGAATGCAACACAATCTAGAACAAACCATCAAGTGTTTCCTCATTTCCACTAGTTCCATTATGTTCAAGGGAATGCAACACAATCTAGAACAAGTTTCAAACTCTCTCTCTCTCTTTTCTCTGAGTTCATCCCTCAATCTACACAGGATCCATTAAGCACTTAAACTAGGCAGCAAAAAGAAAAAGAGGGTTCAAATTCACATCTCACGTGCCCTCTCTGGTGACCAAACTGATATACTCATATACATGAATTAGCCCCTATTACAAGCTTTTACAGAAGAAGAACGGTAGCGAAAACAACCAACTACTATCTTCAAACATGATTTCATCCCCCCAATAAAAACTCTTGAGCACGAAACCAAAAAATCCAGCAAAAAAAGGGATTTCAGCGATCAATTGTTATCATGGGTTCCCAAAAGTGCAAATTAAATAGTGGTGTTAGCCACGCCTAATTCCCATGAAGTAATTGAAGTCATGGTGCTGGACCCTCAGTTGCTTTAGCCATGAATCTGCCACGCTAAAAAGTGAAACTAGCCTTTCTTGGTCCCGGCCACAATTTCCTGAGATCCACACATTTCCTTGCATCTTGTATGTTGCCAAACCAAATGGGGGGAGAGATATGCTTTCCCCTTCCTTTCGCTTCCGTTCAGGACTATCAGTGTCATCATCTAGATCCATATCTGAATAGACAGAAAGAAAACCACAAAAATACATATATATACCATATAAGCAAACATTGTTCATAGGTGTCGCTGTCCAAGCATGTAGCGTAATAAAGGTGAAAAAAAAAAGGCGAATATAATGAAGTTCAGCAAATTGGATCAATAAGTCACCTTGAAAAGAGGATGAGAGGGTATGGTATGTGAGGAAGCAAGTTGACAAGTCCTTTATGGTTCTTCCCATGGGAATGTGATAGATAGGGTACCTGAATATCATTGACAACAAAGAATTCATCAATTCTATGATTTTATTCTGAATTAATACAAAGCTGCATATTTTTGTGAAAATAGGCCATTGCTATAAAATGTGTAAAACTCTTAATAAGGTTATGTTCACGCTTATAAAATATCTGCTCCAGAATTGAATAGCAGACCAAAACACACCATGTTAATTATGGGCATATATTTTTATATACTAAATTTGTTTGATTACTCGACATTTTTATGTGTATGTTTAGGTGAACTACGCATATGAAAGAGGGAGGTAGAGACAAACCAAGCAACAGCCATCCAACTAGCTGGTGAAAGATCAACACTGCGCAATGACATCAAACCCGGGTATCTTTGAGCCAGTCCATTAATCTGAAAGCAAAATTCGCAGAACGTGTCAATGGAATCCGATTACTTAAAACACTGAGAAAAGGACATAAGGAATTTGTTGTACATATGGCCACAGTAGAGCCAAAATAATTCATTTTGTTGGTTGGTATCAAAGATTCTTCTCCTAAAGAACTGTAAAAAGTTAAATAACAAATATCTGAGCAGAGGCAAGAAATTATGCCGCTGAGGCATTATAATGAACTTAAAATGGAAAAAGTTGAATCTAATATATGATCACATACAAAATGAATACATAAAAGCGCATAAATTTCAGAAACTATGAATAGAAAAAGCAAGTAATTCGTTGTTCAAAAGTCAAAAGTTTTATTCATCTTTATCAGATGCTTATCATGAAAAGGATTTTGAAAGATTCTTGACAATATTACAGAGGTTTTCTCCAATCCTATCGACCTTTTATCTTTAACCGGCCAAAGGCAGGTAAGAAGCTAATGAAAAGCAAAAGAATATCGAATCGAAAAGCTTCAATTAATATTTGAACAACAAAAGAATAATAGCAAAAGTACCTTATCCATCAAAGGAACTCTTCCATAAGGAGTTGATCTCTCAAAATACTGAAAATATAGGTAACCCAATCTATCATTAAGACGCCAAAGATTGTCCTGCTCGACTCCTCCTTCCTCAGAAGAGCATCCATCCCACCTCCATAACTTGTCACTCTCACTTTCATCACTACAAGAATCACTAAATGAATCCCTCGTCTCGCCATCCCCGGACTCAATCTCTTCCCTAGAAACAAAGACCATTTCAACTGTTACATTTTCTTCAATACAGCACCAAGAAATGAACCCTCAACAAACCACATAATGCATCAAAAATAAAATATTGTATCTTGCATAATTTGACCAACTCATAAACTAGGCCTCAATTAAACTTCAAATGAGCAACAATGGAATGTAATCAACTCAAAAGTCACAGATAAATTCAACAATTTTGAAAAACTATCAATAGGATAGCAAAATGGCAATTACATAATTTTTTTTAAAAAATGGCAGTACCTGAAACCATTGAGAAAGGGAATGCTGGTGAAAATTTGGATTGCAGATAGATAAGGAACACAGTACTGCACTAAGGTTTCACCATTATTCAAATCAATAGGAACACCAGCACCATAAGCACTCCATTCATCAAAACAATTCCAGAGATCACCCAATGTAAAATACTCAACTGTGTCTCTTTCCCATGGATGCCACAAACGGTTTAAATTCCTGATCTCTGTCTGCAATCAAGAAACACACACACCCAAAAGAAAAATTAAAAACAACCCAACAGCAACAGTAAAAAAAAAATCATAACTTTGGTCAAGCAAAAAAGAACCAACCTTTGGCAGGAATTGAGATGGGACTAATGGAGTTGTGCAGTTGAGGAAACAATCAAGCTTTGATTGTGTTGACCGACCCTTTGTCCAAAATCATGGTTTTTAGCATTACACAGAGAAGAGAGAGGAGGGGGAGGGAAAGGGCAAGAAAGGAGAGAATTATCAACTTTCCCTCCTAACCCAGAAAAAGAAAAAACAGAGGAAGTTTAACAAAATAATTTGAGAAACAAATAGAAGAAGAAAAAAAGCAGAGAGAGTGAGAAATTGTCGGGATTTGATTTCCTTATTATTAGAGTTATAAACAAAGAAAACAAGTGATGAGGAAGAGAAACCGAAATGCAAGAAAGAAGAATTCTATTTTTTGACGTTTGGACAGCCTAATTTACACTATAAACTTAAAAAAACTTGAACAAACCCAACAAGAAAAAAAAATACACCTTTCTTTTTTGTTTTGTTTTTTTTTTCATTGCTTCAAAGATGAAGATCAAGGGGATTAGGGTTTCAAAGAGAGAAATGTACCTGGTGGCGGTGAGGACACCCCAGACGTTAGGGTCAGGGTTAGTGAGAGGCTGAGACAAAATCTTAGAGGCCACTGAAAATATGAACTCTCTTGGACTCAATGACTTGTTCGGCGATGTACCATCGGGGTCTGGATGATGAGGAAGATGCGATGAGCCCGTTTGCAAGACTGGATTTGGAGTTGGCTTTGAAACTACCGGGGTGGTTTCTAGGTTTTCTTCTTCTACGGCCATGGAATAGACAAAGGCATACATACAAGTCGCAGATGGTTAAAAAAAATGGCGGGGATTCTGAAACCCCAGTTGGTAAGATACTGCTGGTACAAATTAATTTTTAGGATAAGGAATGAATTCGCAGGTTGGGTTCAGTGAGTCGTAAGGAATTCATTTGCAGGTGTCTATGGTGTGGGGAGAGAGAGAGAAGGTAGTGTCGGGGAAAGGAAGTGATGATGTGGCGGAAATCATGATGAGACGTGGTATTAGGGCGAAATGTGGTGAACTCTTTCCTTAACCTGTAAAATAGAATCAGATTCTTCAGGTTGCAGTATCAACGGTTTTTAATAGATTCTTTAAATCTAATGCTATTATTCTTTTTTTTTTTTTTACCAAAAGGAAAGTAGCTTTTATTAGATTATGAACATTACATGAGGCCTACACATTTTAGATAATCCAATACATTTTGCTATTTGGGCTTTACAACATAAAAAGCCAGAATTAAAGAGAAGCCCAAAAACAACATTCTTCCACTTAAGGGTTTTAGCAACCAGTCTTGTGGCGGCGGCAGTAACAACATCGGCAACCTGAGCGTTAGGTACCTGATGGTTCCGTCGATGTTGTGGACTTAGATTGATGATGATGTCCAGATAGGAAGGTGTGTGAAAATTATCCACGGGCCTCGGGGAGGAGTGCAAGCCCACGTACACGAGTGACTTATAAATGGGGTTGAACCCATTTAACACAAAACCAATTGGCTTTGTGTTAGATGGGCTCAACCCCATTTATGAGTCACTCGTGTACGTGGGCTTGCACTCCTCTCCGAGGCCCATGGATAATTTTCACATGGTATTAGAGCAGCGATCCCGAGACCTGTACAGACCTGGTACGGTGAGCGGCCCGGTTGTGGGTGCGGCCCATTTAATTATATTTGGGAAGTACCTGGTTATAGGTACGGCCTGTTTAATGGTGCAGTGAGCGGCCCGGTTGTGGGTGCGACCCGTTTTATAATTGTCAAGTGTAATTATCACAGGCTCAATTACACTTGAGGGGGGAGTGTTGGAAATGTTTCTATCCCACATTGGTAAAATATAAAGGAATTGAGTGACTTATAAGTGGAGGCTATTAGACCCTAACACAAGCCAATTGGTTTTGTGTTAGATGGGCTCAACCCCATTTATGAGTCACTCGTGTACATGGGCTTGCACTCCTCCCCGAGGCCCGTCGATAATTTTCACAAGGTGGCAGCTTTAAGCGAAGCAAAAGAAGATGGACAAAAGAGCTGAAGCAAGAGATGTTGCAGGAATCATAATGAAGCTCATGATCATCTTCAACAGGAACTACACAGATCATTTGCTTCTCTTCCATTAAAGCTGCTTCATGAGAATAAGTACAATAGCTAATAGGAAAATCGTAGTACTGCAAGTCTTGCATGATGAGATCCTTCATCAGAACATTTCCAAGAGCGGCTTCTACCGATTCAACCTGCTGATAGACAGTAAAGCCTGAAGCATCATTGGCTTTTAGTTGAACTCGACGCTGCGCCAAAGAGGAAGTGCCCATATACGCAGCGGATGGCACTTGACGAAAATGCACTACTGGCAAAGGATCTGGCTGAACAGATGAGAGGCTAACATCCCTAGACGAGACGATGAGCAGCTTTTCATGAGTTGAGGAGGCCATAAGTGGCTTTAAAGGAACACAGATGGGAATATTGATACTTGACAGAAGAATAAAGATGAAGTTAACGGAGAAGAAATTGATGTTGGTCATGGTGAGCACCGGAAAGAAGCCTAAAGCCACCGGAAGAAGCCAGAATTGGCACCAGATACAGTGTAGTAGCTACAGGACTTAGACTCTTCTAGAGAGCACCCAAACATATCATTTATCTTAATGCTATTATTCTTGATGATATGTATCATAACGGTTTAAAATTTAAATCCTAAATAATAATTTAAAATTCAACTATCCAATTTCCAAATATATTACAACATTTAAAACCTAAACATTAAAATATATAAAATAACAGTAACAATTCACACTTCCTTCTTTCAAGCTCTTGCTCCTCCCATCTACAATTTCACATTGACACATATGAGTATATAGCAGCAAAAAATAAAGGAAAAACAGTAAAGCCCATAAGAACAACGTAACAACAAGAAAAGCACATAAGACACAAAAGAATATAGAAGAGTCTTACCTCTTGAAATAGAAGTTATGAATGCATTAGTACCATATTTTGATTAAAATAATAAAATTGTAAGGAGAAATAAATACCAACTCTTTGTAAGCTTTATTTGTTTTATAGGTACCCAGTCACTCTTTTACACCTCAATTCCTACCATCTTTTTAGTTAAAATTCTAGGAACCGAGGAAGAGATAATAGAGTTTGCGCATTGACAACTTTCTTTAAATTTATTCACACTTAAATGTAAATTTATATAACCTATTACATAAAAAAAATCAAATGTTTGTGATAATTTAGTAATTTATTAATTGAAATTAGATTGATTAAAATTAAAATTATATAAATATCTTTTACTTTGATTAGATTAACTTTTATTTTATATAGCATAAGTTAATTAAATATTAATTATTAAATTAATTAAAATTAAATTATAAATTATTTAAAATTGTATTTTCTATTTTAATTAGGTTAACTTTTATTTTATATAATACAAACTAACTAATAATATATTCAGCCTTTATTTAAAACAAAATTATATTTCTTACTCTAATTATATGAACTTTTATTTGTATTAATATAAACTAAATAAATAGCATAGTAAAGTCTAATAAAAATACTTATAATTAATTTAATTAATTTTTATTATTTAAATAATTAATTATAATCATAATTTATGAATAGTACAAAGAATGTTTTAATAGATAGTAGCACTAAAATTTAAAATTATTAAAAAGCTAATATATAATTATTCAAAAAAGAGAAATTTAAGATTAAAAATATTTAAAAATTGTTTATAAAATCATAGTCATAATATGTTTTGGAATCGAGAATATGAAATTTAAAAATAAATACTATCATAATATATTGTGTATGAAATTATTTTTAGAATAGAGAAAATATTAATCATAAAAATATTGAAGGAATGATGTATAGTTCTTTAGAGTGTGTTTGGTATAAATGAATTCCACAAAATTTTATGGAATTCATTTGCATTTCCAAATTTTTAAATTTGTGGAATTGATTATAACTAAACCAAATTCTATCAAAATGGTTGGAATTTCCAAATGAATTCCATAAATTTTAAGTCTATACTTTTAAATGACCAAAACACCACTCCTTACTTTTATTTTCAAAAGCATCTTTATATTTAAAAGGGTATATTTGAAAAAAAAAAACATGAATTCAATATTTATACCAAACACAATATAACAAAATATGAAATTCATTTCAAATGAATTTTATAAATTATTCATTTAAACCAAACACACTTCATTAATAAAAATTCATTTGCAAATGAATTCCAAATGAAATGAATTTCTTGATGGAATTGAACCAAATAAGAGCTTAAATAAAACATTTATTGAAATTGCAATAAATTAAGTTTGTAATGTTGAAGTGTTATATAAATAAATAACACTTTTATTATTTTTAATAATAATAATAATAATAATAATAATAATAATAATAATAATAATAATAATAATAATAATTGTTATACTATCACAAGTATATCAAAGTATATATTTAATATTTTGCATGCTATCATGAGTCTAAATAATTTTCTATTTTTAATTAAAAATATTGAAGAAACTTTGTATACTTATTTAAATAAAAAATATATTGAAGATATAATAAATTATAACTCTATTAAGATTGTTATATAAACAAACAATATTTTTATTATTTTTAAAAAATTAAATAATA
>CATIWK010045959.1:0-14973 GCA_949634005.1 Mallotus japonicus | reverse complement strand
TTTTTTTTTTCATTTTTTTCTGTCATCCTTTTTTTTCCCTCTTGTTCTTTTGTATAGATTAATTATTATATAAATTTTATATCAAGACATCAGGTCTATTATTAAGAGATAATTTGTAAAAAATATATAGAGAGATATTTTTCAGTCAATATTTTTCGCAAACAAACGGAGAGTATATTTTATTTTTTATTAATAGAGAGATTATACAACTTAAATATTTGTGGGTTGCACAACATGGAAAAATTACGTTTACAAATCAACTGCAGCATAATTCGAATCTTATACTTCAAAATGCCTTTTAAAGGAAGATAACCACCAGACCTCTATCTCCTGTAGAATATATTTCATTTTTTATTCAAAAATATACTATTTTACTTTTCCACATGTGGCTTATTTTGAAGATATTAATCTTAGTTATATCTTATTTTTATAAATTTAATAAATTAATACTTCTATAATATTTTTTTTAATCCTTGATATTTATTATTAGAGGTCCACTGTATTCAAAACAAACATTTTTTTTTTAATTTCTAGGCAAATCTCTTGATTATTGTGATGTATCATCATGCATGTAAAGGAGATAAGGCTAAATTAATTATTACAATTGAGTACGAGACAGAGTTGATATTGATCTTGACTCTGATACAGAATCATACATTTTCCATAGAACATATAAATTATTTTTGAAAACACATAGAAGATGATGGATGAACCTAACCCTGATGCATTATTATATATTTGTGAATAGTTTCTACCCGAATCTGGCAAAGTTTAAAGTTTCTTCATTAAGCCAGCTGAACTTTTCAAGAAAAGGGTTTTTGATTTCTGAAATGGGAGGTGGGTAATGATCTATGCAATCACTCCAGACGTTGGTATCTTCCATGTTCTTCAGGACCTCCCAGACACAGTTATTGCACTTAAAACCTGCTCCAAGGCTTATCATCAGTATCTTGTCACCTTTCTTAAGCCTTTTCTTGGCTTCCATATAGCCTAAAACATACCACAAACCACCTGAAGAAGTGTTTCCGTATCGATATAGTGTCATTCTTGATGGTTCAAGGTCATAAGTGCTTAGACCTAAGCTCGTACCGACCTTGTCTATGATTGCTTTTCCACCAGGGTGCACACAGAAGTGGTTGATTCCTGTTTTAAGATTGATACTCACTTCAGGATTTGGGTGTTTTTTCATAATTTTGTTTCGGTAGCTAGTTTGTATTGCGTAGCGGAGTATTTCCCACCATGGCAATACTTTAGGCAGCAGAATTCGGAGATTCATGGTTAATGCTTCTGCAGCAGCTTTGGTTAAGCTTCTGGATAGGTGAAAACCTTTATAACCGAACTCATCTTCTTTTTCTATGCAGCTTTCATATGCTTCATCGCTCGAGCCATGATGTATTCGCACCATAGAATCTAACTTCAAGATTGCTCTATGCTTGAAAGCTTTATTGTTAGTGAAGAGCATTGAGCAGCCACCGGAGCGAAACAGAATGTTGGAGAGCATCATAGACTTCTGTGTCCCACAGTACCACTTCTGTCCCATACATTCTGTACTAACAACAATAGCGAACTTGTTCTGATGTGACTTGAACAACTGCTGTACTAAATCTATCCCCACTACGCTTCCACTGCAACCCATTCCTGAGAGATTGAAGGACTTAATATCCTCTCTCATCTTGTATCGATTGACTATCCGAGCTGTTAAAGAGGGTGCTGGAGTGAATAAAGAAATAGTAGTGACGATTATATCAATTTCCGATGGAGAAATTCCTGTCCTGACAAAGAGCTTGTCAAGCGTGCTGAAAATGGCATCATCTAGCTCAGCGAATCCATCAACAATCGAAGGCAAATCTTCTCTGCCTTCCAGGATATTTTTCGGGCCATATGATTCATCTCCAATACCAGAATTAACCATAGTACGCAACAGAAACCGGAATTCTTCGATACCGATTTTCTTGTTACGCATGGCAATTTTTCCGGAGGATCCTGCATCAAGTCTTCTGTCTTCTGAGGGCTTGAAGCACTCATAGTGCAACATGTAACAAGTTTGGTTATTTTTCTTGTGCAATGCCCACATAAAGAAGTAGAAGCTAATGCATAGGATGAGAATTGCCAAGAAAAACTCCATAGCAAAGCTCAAAAAGAGAAACGGTGCAGCACAAAAATTTCTGTAAGAGAAGAATGGTATTGAAGGGATGGACAAAAGGGTATGCACTGAAAAGAATTAAATAATACTCCAAAGAGCAGACACATTTAAGATGAGATGGTTGGGGGTTAGAACTATATAGTTGCGATATCTGAAACAGGAATTGGTTTGCAACCAGAAATTTAATGCTCGATATTTACTGTATCTAAATTATTGGCTTATCTTTTTTTTTTTTTTGAAACCTATTGGCTTATCTTTTATCACATCGATATTTATATATATATATATATATATATAAGTTATTGTTTTTATACGCATTTATTAATTAAGAAATATGTATAACCTTTAAAATATTTTAATTAATATTTAACATAATTATTTCTAAATTTATTATTCTATAAAATTACTATAAAATTAAGCATTTAAAATTTATTTAAATAAAATTTAAAAATATTCTAAGATCGTCAATATTTGTTTACACATCTAATTTAGAGATATGAATTAATGTAGTTACAAAGTAAAGCTTTCAATTTTTGTTAAAAGTAATAAAAATAAAGAAAGAGTTTAATCTCTTAAAAATATAAGAACTCGGTTATATATGTTGTAAAAATTTTGATCTAAAAAATTTAATGTATATCAAAATAAAAATACACAATCTTCTTTGATTTAAAAAATCGGTATTCAAAATTTATTTGATTTTGTTGACCACAAAGAGGAAAAATCTCCCAACTACAAGAGCAACAAAATCATTTTAATAACCCATTTAATTTGAGACGTCATTTAAATACAAACAGCTCTCCATTGATTAATTCCAAACAACAAAAGTACCAAATAGTAAATGAAATGCATTCAGTTGAAAACAATAAAAATGGAAGGGACCGAAAATGACTTTTTTTAGAAAGATTATAGTGGTTTGGTGTATTCATTTATATCCAAAACTGATTCTTTTGCAAATGTCAAGGACTCTAATAATTGATAAGAACTGTCTTTTAAACATTTTTGGAGAAAAACTGTGATGAATCTAAGTATGTCACTTTCAGGTTACTGTATGCTTGCTAATTCAGTGGATGACTGGGACCTCACATACAAATGCTAAACTGTAATATTAGTGTAAAACCCTTATAAAAATGCTTCAATTAATACATCAAATATAAATAAGAATATTCACGAATAATACATTTATAAATGTAAAATACTTAAAATACGTTTAGTCCGCGGTAAATATCCTGTTGTGAGGTCAAAATATTTTATTAAGAGTAGAGTTGGATCCCCAACCCCTTAACTCTCCTATTTTAATTCAAAAGATTTAGCCATCTAAACTAGTTGTTTGAAAAAAAAAAAAAAAGCAATTAAAATACATATTGTGGTACATACATTGGATGTAGAAAAGAATCTGTCTGACTAGAACGAATAGCTAAAATTATCATTTGAAAGGCATAATCTGTTTTTCACAAGTGTAGAGCAAATTGTGTATGAAACAATTGGAAAAGGCATAAAAATGAAGAAGCTAAAGTTTTAAGACCAGCCCAAAACATAGTTGAAGATGTAAGCAAGCAACAGAGATAAAGGGTAAAGTGCATAAATTCCTAAATTTATTATTCTATAAAATTAATTGTTTAAAATTTATTTAAATAAAATTTAAAAATATATCTAAGATCGTCAATATTTATTTACACATCTAATTTAGAGATATGAATTAATGTAGTTACAAAGTAAAACTTTCAATTTTTGTTAAAAGTAATAAAAATAAAAAAGAGTTTGATCTATTAAAAATATAAGAACTTGGTTATATATTTTGTAAAAATTTTGACCTAAAAAATTTAATGTATATCAAAATACAGATAAACAACCTTCTTTGGTTTAAAAAATCTGTGTTTAGAATCCATTAAATTTTGTTGACCATAAAGACGATAAAAATCTTCCAACGACAAAGACGGTAAAACTATTCCAACAACTAATTTAACCCAAAAAGTCATTTAAATAAAAACAGCTAGCCTAAACTGGTTGACTTTGCTTCCTCAAGTGAGAGGTACACACCATTGTTGACTCAACATGATATCTTTCCGACAGTTTACTCTTTTTCTGAATGGCATTGAAGTTTGATTCCAGAGCCGGTTACAGGCAGCCCTCTCTGTCTCTCTATCAATTAATTTCAAATAACAAAAGTCTAGTAAATGAGATGCATTCAATTGAAAACAATAAAAATGGAAGGGCCCCAAAATGATTTTTTATAAAAAGAGTATAATGGTTTGGTGTATTCATTTATATCCAAGACTGATTCTTTTGCAAATGTCAACGACTGTAATAACTGATAAGAACTTATTTTTAAACATGCTAGGGTGGACGTTGACTGATACAAATGACATTTTTGGAAAAAAAAAAAAAAAAAAAAAAGGAACCTGAGATGAATCTAAGCATGGCTCATTCAGGTTGCTGTATGCTTGCTATCTCAGTGGATGACTGAGACCTCACATACAAATGCTAAACTGTAGTATTTGTGTAAACCCTTAAAATATGCGTCAATTAATAAATTAAATATAAATAAGAATATTTGCAAATAATACATATATGAATGTAAAACACTTAAAATATGCATAGCCCGCCTATAACGGATAATAAAACATTCTGTCACAGGGCTAAGGTATTTTGTTGAAAGCAGGGTTTGATCTCTAAACTCCTAACTCTTCCTTTTCAAGTCAAGAGATTTAACCATTTAAACCAACTGTTAAAAAAAAGCACTTAAAATGCATATTGTGGTACATACATTGGATGTAGAAAAGAATCTGTCAGACTAGAATGAATAGCAAAAATTGTCATTTTAAAGGCATAATCTGTTTTTCACAAGTGCAGAGCAAATTGTATATGAAACAATTGGAAAAGGCATAAAAATGAAGAAGCTGAAGGTTTAAGACCAACCCAAAAGATAGTTGAAGATGTAAGCAAGCAACAGAGATAAAGGGTAAAGTGCAAAGGCTAGCAGAGACATCCAAAGCGGAAATGTAGTACGAAAACTCGCAGTTAGGCCAACCACAACGCAGACAATCAGAATTATCAACACTTCAGATGAAAAATCCCATGTCAAACTGCGAAAGTAGACTAGACCTAAGAACACTGACAGCGAAAGCACATTGCTCATAGTCACTGATCCATATATCTGCACCAAAAGCAAGAAAGCAAATGTCTCAGATTGCTAGCTGATTGAACTTAATTAAACATAATAGTTATCTACGGTAATGGAATGATTCACTAAACATTGTACTGCATTTTCTTTTGCGTCATCAAGGTCTACGAACGTGTTCTTGAATTGATAGAGAAGGGAAGAAAGAAGAGATTAAGACCTCTGAGTATGCTAAAGAAGCTGATCTTGATTTCTTCCTGCTGGCAAATATTATGTCTGAGACCACCTCACTAGAGCTAGCAAATGGCAAGATCACGAAGGACACGAAGAATGTAGGAATGCTTGAAGCAGTTGAGAAATTGTCAACAACATCTACTAATGGATCAGCAAATACAGCTGCAACTATTGTTCCTAGAAGCAACATCAGCACTGCTTTTGTAGCACTCATTTTCGGATTTCCGGGACTCTCTGCAACTTCATCATTCTGATCTCCTGAAGAATCTTGTGCTCCATTTGTTTGCTGTGGATTGTACATTCAATGCTATTAGTACCCATAAGTATTAGATATTCTGATATTTTCTGAAGGGTAAAATGTGTTCATTAGTCATAAATTATATGAGAAGCAACATTACTTGGTCAAAGCCTGTTAAAACTTGAGATGATCCTGCTCTACTGTCATTGGAATGTCTAGTAGAATGCTCAGATTCATGGAGCCATTTTGAAATTCCATGTATAAACTCATCCATATCGACCCTTGAGTCACCAGATTTATCAAAATCTTTCAATACTTGATCAACTGCATCACTAACATCAATATCCAACTCTTCAAATTGGATTCCTATGATAAGTGCCCTCAGCTCTGCTGTTGTTAGATACCCATCTGAGTTTTCATCTATTGCAGTGAATAACCTGCCATTTTATCAATGAAGAGTACATAAAGTACAATAGTGACTTGTTGGGTGACAGTATAAAAGAGAGTAAAAAAGAACTAACTTCCGTATGGCATCTTTGTTAGGATCACCATTAACAGTGAAGAGTCTTCCAAGTGCGCGCCTTTTCAAATCTTTAAGAATTCCTGATACAATTTGCTTATGTTTTGCATATGCAATCCTTCTCTTCTGAATCCATGGCTGAAGAACCTGCACCAAGATTTTCAAGAAACATGTCACAATCAGAAATAATTTGGTTGCTGAACTATGAAAAAACATGCAGTCTCTATCAATAAGATATGATTGTAAACATTGTACCTGATACAGGCTATAACAAATTAATAGCAAAATGGAAACTGTGAAGGCAACCAGAATTGCTAAGCGGCTTTGAGAAGTTTTGTGCAGAACTTGTGGTAGCTGCACTATTATGAAGGGGATAACAGATATAACCATGATCCTTGCAGCATAACTAGTCCAAATATCAGTAGTCACTCCAGATCCTGCAAATATAAAATATTGTGGCCTAATGATAAATTGACAATTTGGATCATGCAATGTGAATAAAAAAGCACATTAATTTAGGAAAGATTATTGCATCAAATAACATTAAACTTCATTTCAAAATTCAAGACAAACATACGATTCTAAAACAACATATTTAGGGAGGTCCTGTTGTACCGGTTAGGCTAAATGTTTTTGTATCTTTTGAGTCTACAGCCACAGAACCTTCAATGTCACATTTGCCAGCAATGAGGCAAGAGCCCCATAGCAATGTTAGAAGCAGAACAGTTGATCCAGCCATTAAACCCATCCCAACTGATACTTGACTTTGAGCTGTTTCTTTGCTCCCAGATAGCCCAGATGCTAGAAAAACATTAGAGGTGTATATATATCAGCATACTTCCATACAGCACTAGAATAGACAAAGAAAAATTATAAGACTATTACACAATAACAGGTAAAAAGATGATTCTGATGTTTCTTTTTCAGAAGACAGAAAGATAATTAAAGACTAAAATCATATTGAGATTAAAACTTTTATTAAACAATCAGAGAGTGGTTTAATGATCTTTTTCTCTATGGTATTCCGAGGTGTAAAATTCATGTTATGTACTCTACGAGTTAGAGCCTTATGTATGGAAAATAGTATTGGGAGAGGTTTACCCCTTTATAGGGTCCATTCGGCTTGACTCCAAAGTAGTCAGAGTCCATATAGCTACCGAATAACGGAACTACCGAATGCAACAGAAAAAAGAACTATTCATATTATATAATTCATCAGTATTTTAGATCATTCGACCTCCTTATTAATAAATAAATAAAATAAAATTGTATTCAACAAGTAGAGTTGAGGACATGGTAGAACTGAGCAAGGAAATGAATTTTTTCTAAAACACTAGAAGTCAAAGATAGCTAGAAAAATGAATTTTATATTAGCAAGTTGGACAAGTTGTTTCTTTTAAGTTTTAAAAATTTGCCTTTAAACAAACCAAGAAAGAATTGAATAGTCTAAGGTCAAGATAAAAGAAAGCTAGGTTTACCGAGGATGATAGCTGAATCAGGAAGGGCACTTAGCACAGGCAAGAACAGACCACCAATAATGCCAGGACCAAGGATTTGGAGAAGAATCTCACTTCCATCGGACAACAACTTTGCTGACAGGAACATCAAGTAACCATAGACAAGAATAAGGAAAATGTTTCCAAGGATTGTGGTGGTGCATGGCAAGAAACCATATGTTTGATCACAGGTACTATCCGATGAAAACAAGTTGTATAGACGAATAAATGGCTGCTCCTGAACAGTAGTACTGCTGCTATCGATCCCTTCAGAAACCATGTTTGAAAAGCTTGGATTATCTGTAAAAATTCGACCATGGCCAGGATAGGCCAGTACAACAAAGAAGACTATTAGAGACAAGAAAAAAAGCTTCTTATCCATGGCTAGGCTTGCTTCTGGTACTCAAATTGCAAGGAAACTTCAACTAATCTACTTAGGAACAAGAAATGGATTCGTAGGAATGATCTAAAGTCAACTTTTATATAAACAAAGAGCACCAAATTGAACAACAATTTGAAAATAAAATAATAGAAATAAATTATTGTTGATTTTTGTAGCATGTGTTTGTTCAATAATATTTCATGGAGAAGTACAGCTTGAATGGACAGTACCATTAGACTTGAGGCATACTCGTGAAAATGGAGTGGTTGTGGAAGTATTCTTGTAGTGAGGTGGCCATGTGAAGTCAGCAAATCATGAAACCATGTTTATAAATTAATTTAAATTTCAATAAATTTTATTATAAACTTTGTTTTTAATTTCCAAATGGGAATTCTTCATTATCAATAACAGTTGAAATTAGTTAGTAGGAATTGTTTTTACTCAAGCAATATTTCGAATTCAAACCGTGATTTACGCAAAAGCATTAAATTAGTTGCGAAAAAACTTTTATCATCCTTATAATCCTACCCTAATTGAACTAGATAATTTTAAAAAAAAAAGAATTTTTTTTCATTAATTAAATTTCTTCATATAAACATAAATATTATTGTAGCATTGATAAGTTATGGCTTTGGTTGAAGAGAACCAAGAGCTGTCATGTCTGAATTTTGCTGGGAGAAACTAGGGAGTGCCTATAGGCCCTATACTTCTGTTTTGTATATGGTCATACTAAGAAAAATAAAAGAATAATAAACAAATACAAATGCAAATGTAAGCCATGATTGAATAAATGAAGTAGTAGTTGATGGAGTACATTCTAATTATATTTAATTAATTATAATTGCAAATAAAGTAGAAGTTGAAGGCTTTGTATCAACGGTTAAAGAGCATTTGGAACTTTGAATTTATTATTAAATACTAATAATAAAACTGAATATATAATTACAATTGGCTAATTATATATTTTTAAATTAGAATTAAACATTATTAATATATAATTAATTTAATAATAAATTCAAAATACACATTTTTTAACAGTTAAGCAATTTTTATAATATCTTGTAATAACTTGTTCGTGAATTTTTTGAACATGTAAACATCAAAAGAGCTAAGTGAACTTATGAGATTCTTCCGCAAGTACTCTGTTGTTTAAGTTAGATTTCTGTATAATTGTATGGATGAAATTTAGAAGAGATGGGATATTTATAGACATATAGAATATAAGCATAATACATATGCAGCTCTCTGAACTTGTCACGATTGGTCATTTTGCTACATGTACTTTCACTTTTGCCAGATTGATACCTAAAATTGGCTATAACATGATATATAAACACCTGTCAGGAGGTGTGCTGAGTAACTGTAGTGCGTGTTTCACAATTTCTCTTACTCATATGACACATGGACGACACATATAACTAAGTGAAAAAGATGATTTTTTTTTTTGTGAGAAAATGCAGCAAGCAATAGAAAAAAAAAACTACAGAGGTATCAGTCTATCATAGCTAACACCTATACTGTCATGACGAAGCCATTCATGCAGAACAGACGGGGGACTCGCCAGCCTATGAACTCCCAAACTCAAGTTTCTTGCATATTCCGTTGAACAGTCTGCCACAAAGTTGCATTCTCTGTAGATATGAACAATTTGAACTTCCTAGTCTCTATGCAAAAGCATTTTGATCTACGAGACAAGATGTCTATGGCTATGAACATCTTGTTGACCCCGAATAAGTTGAATGGCACAGCTACTATCTGATTCAATTATAACTCTTCTGTACCCCATATCCCATGCGATCATCAAGCCATTCCAAATCCTCCAAAGTCAGCTGCGGTAATGGTGCAGCTGCCCAAATTTGCAGAAATTTCAACTATCCATTTCCCGCAATTGTCTCTAAGAATTCCTCTGGCAGTTGCCAGCTTACCATGCCTGCAGAAAGCACCATCTGAATTTACTTTAATCCAACCAGTTGCCAGCGGGTACCAGCAAACCATTCTTTGAATTTTAGTTTGTCTAACAGAATTGAATTGCCCGATATTACGAAGAGACTTTGAAATTTCAATTGCCCAAACCAAAATATCATTCACCTTGTTCCCCTTCCAGTCTTCATGTTCAAAGAGAGAGTTGTTTCTCCAAAACCACAACATCCATATAGCGACCCCAAAAATGCAGTCCCAACTTGTACCCGAATGCAAATGGCTCTTGTTCATTAAATTGCAGTAAAGCCACTCCTGAAATTGCACCAATAATCTGAAGTAGAATGCGTTCAAACTCCTCACATCTGCCCACCCATGAATTGATGCCTTAATTACCATAGGATCTCTGCAAACCAAGTCCCAGACAGGGAAATTCTTCCTTGGCATCAAATAATCAATGTTAGTAAGCTTCAAGCTCGGGCTGTAATCACCAGCACCATCGCCAACATAGATAATTTTGTTGTTTTCTTCTTTGGATAAAGAAGCTTGGATTCCTTAAAATGATTTTACCCTTGCACATGTTCGGCGAGCAGTGGCTGTAGCAACCATGGGGAGATTCAATGAAATCATAGGAAGGGAAGGATGTTTAACCTCCTTTCTTGATCAACAAATCTTGGGTTCGTATGAATTTCTGAGAAGCACTCCCTTAAACCAAGATGCTCCAAGATTGTATCGATGAAGGTATTTGCATTGCTTATGATCCTCAACTCGCATCCTAAAGTGTAGGCTGATTTAAAAGCATTAACAATCCGGGGATGAATAGGCATGCATTTAAGTACCTGGGCGATCTATTGGATGGCTATCCCTTATGAATGAAGCTCCTTCATTATCTGAGTCATGACAAAGTTCAAGGACATGGTAGGCAGCAGTTGATTGAACAATTCTGTGTGACCTAGTTCATCAACAACTCAATAATCGCAATTCTGTGAGAAGGTATGGTCTGGAAGCTTTTGTAAAAAAAAAAAACATAAGAATGAGGAACGAGATAAGGAAGAAAATGTAAAATTAAGAAGAAGGAAGAAGATGCAAAATTGAGACCTAAGGAAGAACAAGACGAAGAAGAAGATGAAAAGTAAGAGGAAAATATAATGAAAATTCAAAAGAAGACCATTACTATATAAAATAGTATTAAAAAAAATTTTCCATCTCTGCTTATCCTCACCACGCTCTGCAAGAACATTTGATCACACGCAAGTTGCCAGCAAGGCATAAAGGTGTTTATATATCACTTTATATCCAAGTTTAGGTATCAATCTGGCAAAAGTGAAAGTACAGATAGCAAAATGACCAATCGTGGTAAGTTGAGGGAGCTGCATATGTATTATGCCTAGAATATATGCCTACTTTGGATATGGATAGGGGTGTAACCGAATCGAACCGAGCCGAGCCGAATTTTGGTTAGCTCGGGCTTGATTCGTTTATAATCGAGCTGAGCTCGTTATTCTACTTGATGTTCACGAGCTGTTTACACGTTCAAACGAGCCTAAAAAAATGTTTAAAAATGCAAACTATAAATTTAAATTATCCATTAAAAAATTAAAAATAAATTACAATATATTTAATAAAAATTATGGTTTTATTCTATTAAAATATTTTTTATAATATGAATTTATATATTATATATGTAAAGTTAAATTATCAAACATTAAAATAACGAGCTGGCTCACGAGTTTCTACTTGAACTTGTTTGCGAGTTTTACGAACCGAATTTTGTATAATTTGAGCTCCGCTCATTTATTAAACGAGCTTCAATATATGAGTTCGAACAAACTTTTATCGAGACGAACACCGAGCTGCTTGCTCGTTTATAGGGGTGTGCATTCAGTTGGTTTTGAGCCATTTTTTAACCGAATTGAACTAAACCAAAATCGAACCAAACCAAATCAACCCAGAAAACCAAACAAACTGAATTTTTACAAATATAAATTATTTTTTAATTTTTTATTATATTATTTTATTATTTAAAAATAAAAAAAATATATAGAATTTCATTTAATTCAGTTAACCAATTTTTTGAGTATAAAAACCAAACCGATCTGAACCAAAAATTCAGTTCAAAAAATAAAAAATGTTAAACAATCCAACCAAAGCAAATCAAATTAGGTCGGTTCAATTTTTAGTTCGATTTGGTCGGAAGGGTTGCACCCCTACTCGTTTACACGCTTAGATATGGACTCTTTTCTTATTAAATTTTTATCATTTTGGACTAACTCTTCACTATTTAAATTAGACGGAGTTTTTTATGGGTGTGTCTGAATAATAATATGGGTATCATATAGTACATATTTTTTAAATATAAAAAATTTAAATTACTTGATGATGATAAAAATTTATTGATAATAATATAAATTTAAATTTTATACCTATAAAAATAATATTATATTAAATTAGTATTTTATTTATTTAAAAATATTAGAATAGAACTTAAGGTGATTCTTTCAAGGGAACTTGAATTTTGCATTTGAAATTACTAATTGATAAAAGAATAAAGTTATCCGAATAAAATATATCCAAATTTTTTTCATAGAAAAAGTGAATGACAATAAAAAGATTCATATACTCTTTATATTGGAAAGAGTAATTTTTGACATGTAAAAAAAAAAAAAGAAAAAACATTAATAATCTTACATTTTCCAATTAAGGCTTTGGAAAATTAAATATAATGTTATTGTATATTTTTTTTTTGACGAAAAAGCCCCTACTGTCCTAAAATCTTTTTTCAATGTGGACCCATATCTTCCAAGCTCACATGTAGCCAGCAATCGAAGCACCAGCACAAAATGGCTGGATTTATTTGTTTATGTCTGGAGAAATCAAGTTTGTTTGTTTAAGTGACTAGGAATCAATTGTATAATTTATAAAATTACAAATGATAATACCACAGTGTTCACTTGATTGCTTGATGGACCCTATAATATATAGTTTGCTTGACAAACTAAAAATATGAAAATAAAAAAATAAAAATTATAATTTTTATTAATATTATAATTATTATATAATTTTAAATTATATAATTTATTAATTAAAATATATTATTATTATATTTGATAACTTATTAATTATTATTTTTAGATTGTAATTTAATCTTATTGATATTATTTAAAATTAATGAGCTAAGTAATATTATAATTATTAATTTTATTATATATTAATATATAGACATATATTATATTATAGATAGGGGTGAGCATTCGTTAATCAAACCAAATTTTCACCCAAAATGAAAATCGAAGTTGAAACCATAAAATATTAAAAATATTCAAAAACTCAAATCAAATCAAATTCGGTTCTGTTCAGTTATTTGGTCCGGTTTCAATTTTTACACACCCCTAATTATAGATAATTAAAATGACGTAATTTTACCTAAAATAACGTAATTTTGCCTAAAATTACATTGTTTTAATTAAAGTAAGTAATTATATTAAAAAAGAGTCATATTATTATATTTAATCATTTATTTATTATTATTGTTATTAAGTAATCGAACCTTATTGATATTATTTAAAATTGATGAGGTAAATATTATTATTTTTATTGTATACTAATATATATATATATAGGGTATAATGGAGTCAAGCAGACTCGCGAGTTACTCGGGATCGACTTAGGAAAAACTCGGAATCCATTCAATTATTGTCAAGTCGAACTCGAGCTTAAGCTACTTGAGTAGGTTTTCAAGTCGAGCTTGAAATCCTAAATATGTGATTCGATAGGCTCAATGAGCTTAATTGAGCTACTCGGGATCGACTCAAGAAAAACTCGGAATCAATTCAATCACTATCAAGTCGAACTAGAGCTTGAACTACTCGAGTAGATTTTCGAGTCAAACTCGAGATCCTAAATATGTGATTCGATAAATTGAAATAAATTATAAGTTAAATGGGGATGTAATATTTAAATTATTATATAAAGAAAATTTAACTTTTATTATTTTTAAATTTTTTATTAACAAATAACTAATAATTTTTTATTATCTTATGATTAATTATGATCATAATAATTTTTTTATATGAAATCAGTTTTAAAATTGAGAAAAATTAATTATAAAAAATATTGAAGTGATATCATATAATTATTTAGCTAAAAAAATTATAATGAATTATAACTATATTAAGTCAATATTAAATTGTTATATAAATAAATAAATAATATTGTTATTGTTTTTAAATTATTTATTTAATAATAATATGTTTAATTGTTTGTTTACTATATATATATATATATATATATATATAGTGTCCTGTGTCCAGGGGCGGAACTACTAAGTGTTGTGTTCAAAACCTGCAAGCGCACGGATCGTGAATTGTAGTACAAAAGATATCGTTCTCACGAGGATTGAGTATTGAATACTAATATTTCTATTTATGTTCTTAGCTAGCAAATCAAATAAAGCAATTTAGAAAATAAAAAATAAATCTAAAGAAATTAAACTAAAAGAAAATCAAATAATAAAAACATAGAGCTTAGGTTTAGTTTCACTATTCCAATCAGATCATGAACACATAATAATTGAAAACATTGATTTCAGTTAAGGGTAATTGTTCTAAAATACCTAAAGACTCTCTTGAGTTCAATTAAGCATGTTAAGATTAAAGTTTAACCTACTCTCGTGATTAATAAGTTAATTAAAACTCATAAGACTTAGACCACTCGACCACGAGAGTAGGTGAGCTCTTCGAGGGACCATGACAGTAGGCAGGGGTCTACGGTGGTAAAACAATAATTGTTAAGGAACTTAATGAGTTTTGATTAACTTCTTAATCACGAGAGTAGGTTCAACTTTAATCTTAACATGCTTAATTGAACTCAAGAGAGTCTTTAGGTATTTTAGAACAATTACCCTTAACTGAAATCAATGTTTTCAA
>CATIWK010045940.1:0-14426 GCA_949634005.1 Mallotus japonicus | reverse complement strand
GAATAATTGAATTCTTCTTTTGGTGTCTTTGGTGTTTGAAAGGTATAAGCTATGTGAGGTGTTTGAAAGATATAAGCTATGTGATTTTGGAAGATTGCAGCAGATAATAGGAACTGTTGGAGGCAGATATGAGGTGTAACTATTTTAGTGTGAAAGAGAAGGATAAGGCTAATTGTGAGATAGAAGGCTAAATAGCCAACAACTATAAAAAATTGCAAAGACGTGATTTTGTTGTTGATGTTGATTAGAATTGTTCCATACCAAATTGGACGTGATTTTGTTGATTAGATGTGATTTTGTTGTTGATGTTGATTAGTATTAACTCTATTTTTTCTTGTAAGCTTTATTTTTTTTCTTTTTTTCTTTTTGTTTTCAAAATAAGAGAGACAACATAAGATGATGGATTTGTGTTTTTTTCTCTGAAAATAAGAGAACTGAGTTTTTGAGGAGGAGAGAGACTATCAGTTTATGTTTTATGTTTTGAAAATAAGAAAAAGAATTTTTGAGGAGGAGAGTTTGAGTAAAGGTTGTTTACACTAATGAATGAGAGTTTTATGCAAAAAGTAAAGTCTATGAAGAGTAAGAGATTTAAAAGTCAATTTATTTTTTATTATAAAAAAAAGGAAGAAGGAAGAACGTGGTAATCACGCGTTTGATTTAAGTCCATTTTGGACTTATTTGGTCTTTAAATGAAAATTTTGGGGCTATTTGTTGAAAAAGTTGAAATTCTACTTATTTGCTCCGAAGATACAAGTTGAGGGGGTTATTTGACCATTTATCCATAATAAATTTATTTAACATTATGCTAAAGGGTAAATACTCAAATAAACAAAACACTTTATTTAAATAAATATCTTATTGCCATTAGAGATAATTTACAATATTATTTACATTAATAGAATGGCACTAGGGCACATCTATGCTAACAAATTTCACTAATTTACTTGATTTTGAAAGGTAGTTGCATCACAGAGATGCTTTCACTAATTTACTTAACTTTGAAAATTAATTGCATCTTAAGGATGTTTTCACTAATTCACTTGATTTGAAAACTAGCTGCATCTCGGGATGCTTTCACTAATTTTCAAAATCAATTTCAAAATGAAAAAGGGTTTTGTTTTCTTTTTTGTAAATTTTCGATCGAAAATAATACAATTTTCAATCGAAAAAAGGCAAAAATTTCCAACAAAAAATGGTGTTATTTCCGATTGAAATACACCTATTTCCAATGGAAATAGAATTTGTTTTGGAATTTTTTATTTTTTTTATTCATTTATGTTGGATTTAATTTAGATAATTAACCTGATAATTACCAAAGTAATTATCTAAGTTATCATATAATAATTCTTTATTTTAGATAATTATTAATTATCTTGATTTATTTTTGATAATTATTAATCATCTAAAATTTTCATCCTGAACCTTATTAGAATTCACCTATAATATAAGGCTGTTATGCAGACATGCTTCTGCTACAGTCATAGTGTCATTACGATCGTAGTGATCATGCTTCTGCTATGGCCATAGTGTCATTTTGGTCATAGTAGTAAGTTTCCTACCAACTTCTTCTATGTTCTTTGTGACCATAGGTGATGGCTGCAACCTTAGCATAAATTTTAAGCTTCAAATCCACTTGTTTTTATGTTCTAAACATGCTTATTTGATCCTCTTTTGATTCCTCATTTAATTGGATGAATTTTGTATGTTCTTAGCACTTGGAATCACATTAAAGCTTATCCCATTTAGAAATTATATGTTGATGGATCAATGGTCGCTCAGGGGTCCAATACAGGAGTGATATTAGTCTAGCCCGGTAAAATTAAGATTCAGTACGCAGTCCAGATTATGTATAGAGCTACAAATAATACTACTAAGTACGAAGCATTGATCATTGGACTAAAACTAGAAAATGAAGTTTGACTAAAGCACTTAAAGATATTTTGCAACTCTTAACTAGTCGTCAATAAAAATAAAAGAAGTCTTTCTCATAAAAGACTAAAGTATGATTAAGTACTCTAAGAAGGCAAATAAACTTTTAAAGAAGCTCAAACTCGAAGGTGGGCAGTGGAAGATATTTTAAATACCTAAGATCAAAATAATGAAATTGAAACCTTAGCAAAGTCAACGTCCAAAAATGGTTAATTGTCAATTTGCCATCTGATGCCTCCGAGCTTCTACTGTAGCCACTGGTTGCTCTCAGCTTTCCTCCAACAAGTTTAAGCAAATTCGAGCATTAACATCGTTTATGTGATGATCAAAATCCTCCAATACTCCGAAGCTGGGCAACCCAATTTTAATAAGAATGACAACATCCATCCCATAAGTTAGTCTAAACGGAGTTTCACCAGTAGAATTTCTTGGAGAAGTGCGGTATGCCTAAATGACATTCTAAAGCTCATATACCCAATTATATTTCTTTTCATCCAACCTTTTTTTACCCTTTGTAAGATAGTTCGATTTATAACCTCTGCCTATCAGTCATTTGTGGATGAGCAACAAAGGTAAATCTGAGCTTGATATTGAGCCTAGCACAAAATTGCTTAAAATTCTCATTGTCAAATTGCTTCCCGTTGTCTGTGATTAGTGTATAAGGGACTCCAAACCTACAAATGACTTCTTTCTAAAAGAAATTTCTTACACGAGCATCAATAATTATAGGAATAACTTTTACTTTTACCCACTTTATGAAGTGATCTACTATAATAGTAAGAAATTTCTTTTGTGCCATATAAATCTAAAATGGTCCTAGGATATCCATCCTTATATAGCAAAGGGCCATGGACTACCAATTGGGTGATGGGAATTAGTAGAGTTATGAGATAGTCTAGCATATTGATGATATTTTATGCAACTTTGAACAATACGTAGTACGTCCTTTAACATGGTTGTCCAATAATAACCTTATAACATAGCTTTCCTAACCAAAGAATCTCGACCTTAATGGGGAACATATACGCCCTCATGGATTTCTCTAAGGACATAATTTTCTTCTTCTAGAGAAACATACATAGTCCAGGGATGGGTTAATGATCTTATGTACAAGTTTCCATTATAAAGTGAGTAATATAAAGCTTTAATTCTAAGCTACTATGCATGGATTTTATCATCTGGTAAGATTTCTTCCTCTAAGAATTGTACTATAGGTTTTATCCATTCAACAATTTCTTCTATGGTAAGTATTTCAACTTCCTTTGCATTTGGTTGGGTTAATTCTTCACTTAAACTTAGACTTCAACAATGAATGAATTGATTGGTATGCAAGCGTCTTAACAAAGCATAATGCAGTGGAAAATGTTTATTAATGGGCTAGCGAGTGATTTCACCTAGAACTTTATGTATACTCAGATCATCAATCAGCACTACGCATGCTCGACACTACGCATGCATACTCAGCACTCTATACATGCTCGGATCAATACTCGAAACTACACGTCCCCACCAGCACTCTACGTGTACTCGGTCCAATACTTATAAGCACTACGAATGCTCAGAATCATAGTATGCTCAACATCAAAGTGCATGCAGAGAGATTTACAAAGATTATCATTCTAAATATATCAGACATAAATATATAAGCAATAATACCTGGTTCAATATTAATAAGGAAAACTAGTAATACAAGGAAAAAGATTTATCTACAATAGAAGACCAAATCCAGCCAGGTTTGAGCTATATATATATATACATCTCATCTCTTTTCAATTCATTCATTCTACTTATACACAACATTCCTTACATACGGGAGAAATTCCACGAGCTCACCCAAAATCTACTTGTGCGTACAAATTCGAAGGAAGGATTCACGAACATATTATCAACGCCTAATAATACTTCTCTGCTAAAAATGGACAAATTAATTTTTAGAAATACCATTTATTATTTCTACTTTGGATAGATTCTATCAATTAATATTTTTAGATAATAGAAAGAAAAAAAATGTGGCTTCCAAAAAAGAAAAAATCTGTAGGCTTTAAATATTAACTAATCGTAAATCCGCGCTTTGCACGGATTGAAAAATATTATATATATTTTAAAATAATTAAATAAATAATTTTAATTAATTAAAACTACTAATTAATCAAATATAAAAATGAAAACCTAAAAAGTTATTGCAATAGTTTTATTTTATTATTTTTTATTGAGAGTACTTATATATTTTTAATATGTATAGTAATAATAATAATTGAATAAATAAAAATAAAAAATGGTTGAAAAATAGGTATGTTTTAGTTTGGAGTTATTTACAAAAAAAAATGCATATATTTTAGCTTTTTTTGCAATTTAATCATCTACTTTTTATTTTCGCAATTTTATACATAAAATTTTTTTATTTTTACGATTCCATGCACTGGTTAAAAATCCGATGAAAATTTGTTGATGTGACTGATAAGGTTACCATACCAAATTCTATGTTGTAAAGAGTTTCACATACACTAGAAGACGTGTGCATGTCTATCTTCCTGCTATTCATGACTTCATGCTGTTCACGTCTTCTTGTACTTCTATATATGTACAGCTCATTATTCAATGTATATAGAGAATTAATTTATCCTAAAACTATTTTGCCTTCATGGTATCAGAGTTGTATTAAGGTCTGAAAATCGACCATTTTTTCACGTCATGGCCTCTAATCCAATAACATCTACTCCTGTTGTACCTGATGTAAATTCTTCTTCAAATAGCATTCCATCTCTACCAAATGTCATGCACCATTTGCCCATCAAATTAAACAGCGCCAATTATTTGTTATGGCGTGCAGAATTACTTCCTCTCTTGCGTAATTACGACCTTGCTGGTCATATTGATGGAACCATAACAGCACCACCTGCAACTATTGACAATCAACCGAATCCAGCTTTTTTTAACTTGGTTCAGGCAAGATCAATTAGTCCTTAGTTGGATTATCGATACTGTTTTGAATCATATGTTTCACAGATTGTAAACGTAACAACTGCTTTTGAAGCATGGACGAAATTGGCTACTACTTATGCATCTGGATCAAAATCACAAGCACGTACCATCAAGGCCAGATTTTTCAAGTTAATAAAAGAATCAACTGACAACATCGTACAATATGCTCAAAAAGACAAATCAATGTTTGATCAACTCATCACCTTAAACAATCCTGTTTCATAAGCTGATTTGATCCAAGTTCTTATCAATGGTTTAAATTCTTCTTATAGTCCTTTTGTTTGCTCCATTCAACAGAGGTAGGATGATATGGCTTATGATGAATTATGTGGCCTTTTACTTTACGAAAAGGATGACATTGTTGCTGCTCATGTTTCCACACATCAAGTTCCACCGTCTACCTTCTATGCATGATCGACTCCCACTAATAGCTATCGCGGTGGTCGAAGTTTTTTCCAATCACGAAGTGCTCGTGGTGGTCGTTCATACAGAGGACGCGATCGTACTTGGAATCCCACTCGCTCTGCCAATTTTCAATCTGCCAGCACTCTTGATTAC
This sequence comes from Mallotus japonicus, assembly GCA_949634005.1. Taxonomy (NCBI): domain Eukaryota; kingdom Viridiplantae; phylum Streptophyta; class Magnoliopsida; order Malpighiales; family Euphorbiaceae; genus Mallotus; species Mallotus japonicus. The sequence continues at coordinate 8,957 of CATIWK010045940.1, read as the reverse complement.
TCACAATTATAATGCCATAATTACTTAGGCTTCGGTCACATTGCTCCATAGTGCCCCTCACCATGCACCAACCAATGACCACCCATTAGACCAACTTCCACCTTGTTGCCTCCACCACGTCAGTCTTGCCTACCCAACCGTGGATACTTGACTCATATGCTACTCATCACTTGACTCTTGACTTAGACAATCTCACTCTTCATTTAGATTATCAAGGCACCAATTATGTTAAGATAGGCAATCATAATTCCCTTCCAATCTATCATCCAGGTTCTTCTCTTTTTTTGTCTCAAAATCATGTTTATAAATTTAATGATATTTTTTGTGTTCCTCAAGCTTGCTCTAATTTATTGTATATTTCTGCCTTTACTAACTCTAATGGTGTCTCTGTTGAATTCTTTCATGATTCTTTTGATATTAAGGATATCCGTACAAAGGAGGTGCTGCATGCAAGTTGGAATGACAATGGCTTGTACTCCATGTTTTTGGACCAACTACATCTGAAACCCTCTCACTTGCATCAATCAAGTCCCACTACATTCCTAGCCGCACCTTTGTCTCAATGGTACCCCATCCTTGGACATGCCAACATGTTAACTGTCAAACAAGTTCTTAGTCGTTTTCATATTCCCCATCATAGTGACAATAATGCATGTCATGCATACAATATTAGCAATAGTCATAAATCACCTTTTTCTTTGTCCACTACTTTAGCCTCTAAGCCATTAGAAATTATTTCATCAGATGTATGGGGACCAGCCCCAATACAATCTGTTCATGGTTTTCGCTACTATGTACTTTTTTATGATCACTACAGCAAGTATTGTTGGATTTATTTCATGAAATTAAAGTCTGAAGTTTTGAACATTTTTATTAAATTTCGACATTGGGTTGAAAAATATTTTGAATGTTCCATTAAATCTCTTCAGTTTAATTGGGGAGGAGAGTATCAAGCTCTCTCTAAATATTTACAAGATAATGGCATCTCACATTGTGTGTCTTATCTACACACACCAAGCAAAATGGCTTGGCTGAATGCAAACATAGGTATATTGTTGAAACCGCCTTATCTTTGATTCATTATTCTAGTGTTCCCATGCAATACTGGACTTATGCCTTTGACACAGCCTTATACATCATTAATCGGTTGCCCACCTCTACATTGGCCAATGCATCACCCTTTGAAAAATTATTTTGCCAATTACCTACTTATCTCGACATGCACTCCTTTGGTTGTCTCTGTTACCCATGGCTTCGACCTTATAGTCCTAACAAATTATCACCATGATCTGCCAAGTGTGTTTTCCTGGGTTACAGTAAAACTCATAAAGGATATCATTGCTTAGATTTGTCTTCTCTTAAAATTTACATCTTACGCCATGTTGTTTTCTATGATCAGGTTTATCCATTTGCTACACTTCAAGAGTCAGCACCTAATGCTCAAGACACCACTTCAGGAACAATTCTAATTCTTAGTCACCTCCAGAGTCTAATTACAATACCATCACCTTCTCTTCCCAAATCAGATCCACCATCTTCATCCACAAATCCTCCTTTATCCACATCCACTAACTCAACCTCATCCCCTATGGATCAACTCCAATCCTCACCTCTCACTACCATAACCACTCCACCTACAATGTCTCTATCCTCTCCCAATCTCCCACAACAACCCTTATCTCCCTCATCACCAGGACTATCCTTAGTTGTTAACCTAACCAACTACACTTCTCATCCCAATTCATCCATTCGCAAACACCCAATGATCACCTGAGCTCAAACTAATTCCCTTAAATCTAAAGCACTCCTCTCCACCACCTCCCATCTTACCGAGCCCACCACCTTCAAACAAGTAAACAAAGCACCTGAATGGCGACGAGCTATGGCAGAGGAGAAAAAAGCGTTAATGGATAACCACACATGAGACCTTATACCTAAGCAAACACATTAAAATGTCATTGGCAATAAGTGGGTGTATCGAATTAAAATAAAGAAGGATGGTATAATAGAGCGTTAAAAGGCACATTTGGTTGCCAAGGGATTCCATCAATGACCTGGAATTGACTTCAATAGTACATACAACCCTGTAATCAAACCGGCAGCAGTCAGATTAATTCTTTCACTTGATGTTTCTTCTGGATGGCATGTGCATTAACTTAATGTCTCTAACGCCTTCCTCCATAGATCCTTGGATGAAGAGGTTTTTATGACACAACCTCTAGGCTATGTCAATCCCAAATTTCCTAACTATGTATGCAAGCTCTGCAAGTCCATCTATGGACTCAAATAAGTGCTAAGACAATGGTACAAATGTCTTAGCAATGCTCTTATTCGCCTTGGTTTCAAAGTATAAAAAATGGACAGCTCTCCCTATTACTACAAAAGTGGCAAGGTACATGCCTTTTGCCTACTATACATAGATGATCTTCTTCTCACTAGCAAAGATAATTCCTTCTTAAGCTGCACTATTCGGTTACTCAAAGAAAATCTTCCAGTTAAAGACTTGGGATAGCTCAGTTATTTTCTTGGGATAGAGGCATCTTGGATAGCCGATGGTCTCATTCTAACTCAATCCAAGTACATATTTGAATTGCTTGACAAAGCTAACATGGCAGATGCAAATACGGTCCTCACACCATCCTCTCCAAATTTTCATTTAATCTCCAATGGAAAACCCTTTTCTGATCCTACCCTTTACTGCAGTCTAGTTGGCAGTTTGCAATATCTATGCATGATGTGTGAGTTTGACAATCACAGTTCATGCATTGGCCAACTGAAGATCACTGGATTGTTGTAAAAAGAATATTGTGGTATCTCAAAGCCACCACACATCATGGTATTTTAATACAAAAATTGCCTTATTTTAACATCAATGTTTACTCCAATGCTGATTAGGGCGGTCACCCAGATGACCGCAAGCCAACCACGCTCCTCCACTGAAGTAGAGGATAGAGCTTTGGCATCTTCGGTCAACGAACTTCATTGGTTGCAATCCCTCACGACCAAATTGCACATTTCAACTCGTACCACACCAGTCCTTTAGTACGATAACATCAGTGCAACGTATCTCACCTCTTCACCTATCTTCCACTTACGTTTTAAACATCTGGAAATTGATTTCCATTTTGTACGTGAAAAGGTGATGAACAAGCAGTTGCAAGTGCGCTATTTGTCATCAAAGGAGTAGCTAGCCGATGTCTTAACGAAGCCAGCATCCAAATCCACTTTTAGGCACTTTATTTCCAAATTGTTAGTTTGCCTAGCTCCCTTACAATTTTCGGGAGGATGATAAGGTTACCATACCAAATTCTATGTTGTAAAGAGTTTCACATACACTAGAAGACGTGTGCATGTCTATCTTCCTGCTATTCATGACTTCATGTTGTTCACGTCTTCTTATACTTCTATATATGTACAACTCATTATTCAATGTATATACAGAATCAATTCATCCTAAAACTATTCTACCTTTAGTGACCACCAGAAAAATCTGAGTTTATCCATGTAAACGCCACATCAAACTACATTGTTTTGATTATTTGCAAAACAGTGCATAAACTTTAATATTGTTTACAATTTAATCATGATCTATTAATGTTTTGGCAAATTGATGCATGTGTCTATGTGTATGTAAATATATATGGTTAACTATTATTTTAATTTAATTGTTACATACAAATTGATATTTTTTTAACAATTTTGAGTTAAATTATTATTTAAAAATTAAGTTCTAAGAAATAAAATGATATTTTCTAAAAGAAAATTTTAATAAATATTAAAATATTTTTTAATAAATTTTATACATATAATAAAAGTTATATCTTCCAGTTCTATCCATTAGTTAAAAAAATTTTAATGGAGAATTTTTTAATTTATATTTGAGTTCTTAAAATTTTTAAAAAATATAATTTGATATCTTAGAATTGAATTAATTTTTAAAATCTTATGATTTTATAATTATATAAAAATTTTAATTTAATAAGTAATAAAAAAATTACCATTTTATGTTAATTTAATTAAAAAATTAAAATTTAAACTACTTAAGTTATTTTCAAAATAAATTTAACTCAAAATAATAAAATAAGTATCAATTTGCACGTGACAATTGAATTAAAATAATAATTAACAATTATTTATGCATATACACACACGCATCAATTTGTCAAAAAATTAATAGATCATGATTAAATTGCAAAAAATGTCAAAGTTTATGAATTGTTTTGTAAATAATCAAAACAGTGCAATTTGACATAGTGCCTATATGGATCGACTCAGATTTTTTCAGTGGCCATGTCAGCAAATTTATATTGGGTTTTCAACTGGTGCATGAAATTTCAAAAATAAAAAAATTTATGCATAAAATTGCAAAAATTAAAAGTTTATGATTAAATTGCAAAAAATGCTAAAGTATATACGCATTTTTTTTAAATAACCCGTTTAGTTAGAATAGAAGATATAATTTTTTTATAGAAAGCAAGAATGATGTTTTAGATATAATAGAATTAAAGTGTTTTATATAGAATAGAACATACTAATTTAAAATAAGATTTTTTATATTTTTTAAAAAAATATTGTAAATTTTAATAAGTCAACACATATGCCTTTAGAAGTGAATGTTGAGTTATAAATAGAGATACTTGTCAAATTTTAGATTTAATAACTTTGAAGCTTAGTATTTAAAATATATATATATATATATATATATATATATAGAGAGAGAGAGAGAGAGAGAGAGAGAGAGTAATATCTATGTATAGTAAAATGAGAACTTATCAATTAAATAATTAAAATAATATACATATTTCAAAATAATAAATTAAATACTTTTAATAAATTAAAATTGTAATTTAATTAAATATAAAAATGAGAACTTAAAAAGTTATTGTAATAATTTTATTTTATTATTTTTTATTAAGAGTATATATATATTTTTAATAATATTTAAAAACATAATTTTTAAACACTCAGTTGCACTTTCTTAGTCTTGAATTGGTTCGTGATTTTCACAATGCTAACACAAATATCAGAGTGAATAGCGCTAATTGAATTTTAAAAAAAATTAAAAATAATCGAGTTTAAGAGATGAAGAGAAATAGACACAAGCAATTAAGGAGTTCGGTTTCTAATCAAACATACGTCTCCACCTAACTTATCATAAGTTAGGATTTTCAAACCCACTTCAATCTATACACTTAGATTTATTATACACAATTTAGTTTTAAGGCTCTACTCGAACCTTACAACAAAAATTTTGTTGGTTCACTCTTAAAACCAAAATTCCAAGTGTTTTAAATGGATAACACTTCAACCAATTCCTTAACTTAGTTCCTCACTTCCTTTTTTCAACCCAAGAAATAATAAGAAGAAGAAACCTAAGCTAGAGCTCACACCCACACTCAAGGGTATTAATTTTTCTACGAAAGATTTGAAAACCTTAGGAGAGAAATGAATACTAAGAATGAATACTTTCACGATAACTCCATCTAACCTCTTAAATGAGGCTTTATAAGTAGTATTTATACTTGAGGTTGAGAAAATTATTGTGGAAGAGCTTCTTTCATCCTAAGCTTGTCATGCTTCATTTAATGCATTTTAATTTTTTTGTAAGAAAAGCAACACTCACGATTATGACATGCATGGTCACGATCATGACTCTTAATAAAAGTAGCCGTTGAAGCATCCTTGTGAACATTGAGAAATTTCCAACTGGATCATGAGGTCAAGGTCTCGATCGCGACTTGAATCACGCTCTTGATCAAGAATTGAATGATGCTCCTGATTGTGACTTGAGTTTGTGAGGATCACTGGAAGTCTTAAAGACTCAAGACTTCTAAGCTCGAGATCATGAGAGCTTGGTCCAATTTGTTATCACCATGATCACGAGATGGCTCCCAATCATGAGATCATTTGTGAGGGTCACTAGAAGTCTCTTGAGTAAGGTACATTTGAGTCAGGATCGGGATTACTTTATCCCAATTGGGATTCCCTTATCACGAGCACCTTCTCGATCGTGATACTGGATCGTCAAGGGTACAACCCTAATTTCTCTTAGCCATCATTTGGTAGGATGTGCTCATGATAGTGGTTCTGGTCGTGACTATACTCATAAGGAGCACTGTCTTCAACATCAACTTGGCTTTTTCTTGCATGAATGAGCTTCTAACTTGTGCTATCTTAAACACACTTAAAGTACACATATTAGTAACTCAAAATTGAGTTTGTTAAAATCAAAATAAGGTTAATTAGGCTTTGATCATGTAAATGGCCAATAGAAACCATCACCAAATGTAGATCTCGGTGTTTACTTCAAGTTTATGCATTTAATTTTATACGAGTGTTAATGCATTTTGAGATTTTTCATAAAAAATAATTGTATTATAGGTTGTCCTTATTAAATCACCAATTTGTGTTGGAGTATTTCCTATCTAACTTTGCATTTAGCCTTTCCTTGATGGGGCAGCTGAAAGTGAGTGCTAGCTTATTCATGTTCTTCTTGATTGCAAACTATTTTTACAAGTAACTTCACTTATTATTTTTCACCATCATCAAAGGAGCTAGAGTGTTGTAATTGCTACAAGTAGTTAATAGAAATTCCAAAAAGAAAAGAAAGAAAAATGAAAAAGGAATATAAAGAAAAGAAGAAGCAGATGAAGAAGAGGCACAAGGAAAAAGAAAAACCAGTGTATGAAGGTGGAGGCTGAAAAGAATTGTTTCCCACTAATATTTATGTCTCATCTAATGTTAAAAATTGAGCTAACATGCTCATCTGCTACTGAATACACATGCGTTACCACGTATGCAAAAAAAGTTTTATAAATAGCGTTTTAGGCAAATTGAAGTTATAGGTGTACAGAAACTGCCCAAATGAATAAGTCACCAGAACCCGAGTCGAAAATGTAGACTAGTTTGTTAATCGAACATATGAGAGAATCGGTTGAGTAAGGAAGGGATTCTCGATTTTCAGGGTTTGATTCGGTTAAGGCGTTTTGAAAATCAAACCGCTCGAAAACTAGAGTGTGTGTATATATATATATAACACTAAATTTTGTTAGATTACTGCCTATCTAACTTTGCATTTAGCCTTTCCTTGATGGGGCAGCTAAAAGTGAGTGCAAGCTTCTTCCTCTTCTTCTTGATCACAAACTATTTTTACAAGCAACTTCACTTATTATTCACCATCATCAAGGGAGCTAGAGTGTTGTAACTGCTACAAGTAGTTAATAAAAGTTTTAAAAAGAAAAGAAAGAAAAATGAAAAAGGAATATAAAGAAAAGAAGAAGCAGATGAAGAAGAGGCACAAGGAAAAAGAAAAACCAGTGTATGAAGGTGGAGGTTAAAAAGAATTGTTTCCCATTAATATTTATGTCTCATCTAATGTTAAAAATTGAGCTAATGTGCTCATCTGCGACTGAATACACACACGTTACCACGTATGCAAAAAAGGTTTTATAAGTAGCATTTTAGGCCAATTGAAGTTATGGGTGTGCAGAAACTGCCCGAACAGAACAAGTCACCCGAACCCGAGTAAAAAATGTAGACTAGTTGATAATCGAACATGTGAGAGGATCGGTTCAGTTGAGTAAGGAAGGGATTCTCGATTTCAAGGTTCGAATCGGTTAAGGCATTTTGAAAATTGAACAGCCCGAAAACTAAAATGTATGTGTGTATGTGTGTGTATATATATATATTGGTTTTGGCTAAACCTAAACCACCCCTCACACTCTCATTTCACGCCTCCCTCTTAGACTCTCAAACGTTCCTTTTCTCTCAACCCTATGTAGCCTATCATCTCTCTCTTCTATTCTCTGTAACCAAACCCTAGCCTCCTCAGCCTCTCCTTTCTTTTTTCTATTCTCTGTAACCAAACTCTAGTTGCCTTTTGTCTTGTGTCATCTACTCCAACATCTTGTTGTCTCTAGACTCGATCTCTTATTTGATTTCTCTTATATGACTGTGATTTTAATTTCTATTTGTGCTTCATCTTTAATCTTTGTTTTTGTGATAGAAACTTATGGTTTCTTGAGATCAATCAAACTCTTTTATGATCTCTTTTCTATAAGTCCTTTTCTGTATATGATTCATCTTTAAGCATTATTTACGTGATAAAAACCATTGTGTACACCAAATATTTTATTAGATGTATCACTCTAAAAAAAGGGTAATGGTTTCTTGAGTTTTTTTTTTAATAAAAATTAAGTTGTATTTTGCATATTAAAATTGTTAATTTTTTTTTTTGAAAAAACTAAATATATTATGTATAAAATATGATATTTATACATTTTTTTGAATATATCGATCTAAAAATATCGAAGATATTCAATTTTTTTAGATCCATTAATATATTCTTTGATCTATATGCTGTGAGTGTTTTTGCGGCTTTACTTTTTATGCAATATTTGTTTCTTTGATAGAAACCACTATTTTTTTTATGAAGCTTTATTTTTGTCACGACTCGAACTAATAGTACCGTGACCAGCACTAGGGAATGGGAATACTTAAAGTACCTAAAACCCATAGTAAGCCTTTAAAAATTTTTCTCGAATTTAAATCCTTAACATCAATACATAAAACCGTAATGCATAGTTACTCCATCAACAACCCATAAACATTCAGATGTATAAGCAGCTACTGCGGTGTCTAGAATTTACTTATACAATGCATATTTACTCTATCATACATAATGCAGCCGGGGACGAATGAACACGGCGCAATGTAGAGACACTGGCAAGCTGACTGTGAGATCTTGAAAAAAGGTTGAGGGGAATCAGACCTCACTGAGTGAATCAACTTTATGAAATGCATGCTGGTTTTAAAATATTTATTAAAATCATTTTCTAAAAAATTTAAAGTAAAATAGATATTATTCTTTAAAAATTCTTTAATCAATTAAATAAGGAAATCCTTGAATAAAACCATAACGTAAAATTTCTTTTACTAAAAACTTGGTAGAACTCCTA
>CATIWK010045928.1:0-19729 GCA_949634005.1 Mallotus japonicus | reverse complement strand
AGAGAATTTAGAAAGAGTTTGGAGAGAATTTAGAGAGCTATATATTTCTTTTTTCTACCCTTTACATTAATGAATTTCAATCTCTTTATATAGAGATTTTCTTTCCACTATTTGAGAACTATTCTCTCACAAGCAATATATTATTCATTCACATTCATAATATAATGCAATTTGTCAATGATTATAATTTTAGTACAATAAATAAAATTAAATGTATTTTCATTTTGTATTATATGTTTACACAATTTATCTAATATATAACATTTTAGATCATAAAAATAATTGTATATATTTAAGTCTATTCTCACATACTTTAAAAGTTATGTAATATTTTCCCTTCAAAAAATAAAAAAATTATGTAATATTTTGGAGAAAAATATAGCAATATAGTCAAACCACATGCACCCTTGAATTTTCAAGAAAAAAAAATATAGGAAAGATGATGATATGTTATTTTCTATTTTTTTTCTTTCTTTTTAGTAAAAGGTTTGGTAGGGATGAAGACAAAGAATAAACATGAAAGTCTCATTGCCATCAAATCTAAGTGGTAAATTATAAAACTTCATTTCTTCAAATTCATTATTGCCTTCTTTATACCCACAAGTAGCCTAAATGACAAAAAGCGAAAATAGCCTAAATGGTAAAAAGCATGAACATTATGTTGAGAATAGTAGGGATCGAACCCCCACTTCCCCCTTTGTGGTGTTGAGGTTTAACCACTTGATTTAATTTTTTTTTAAATTATTATTTTTTTATATAATTCATTGAAACTCCAATTTGAGAATCCCCCTATTTTATTTCCTTTTGGTTAAAAATTTTGCTGTTTAAAAATGTGTCGAGATATAACAGAATTAGTTAAAATTTAATAGAGTTTAAATACCGATAATCTAAATTAAAATAAATTGTATAAGCAATTTTGTGGGCAATTGTGATTTTTTTTAATATATATATATATATATACTGAGTTATAATAAGTAATCTTATACGTTATCGTAAAATAAATGACAATTACTAATTCAGTATTTTTTTTTTTGAACTACTAATTCAGTATTTTAAAACAACTTTAGATGATAATATTTTTTATTAGTAAAAAATCAAAAAGTTAAATTTTTAAAAACTAAAATAAAATTTAATTTTATAGATTAATTACAACAAGATTTAAATATTACACTAAAATATTAGGCTTGGAACTCGGATAGAAGATCACTCAATTTGCAATAGTAGTTCGAAAATGGCCCAACCTGGTGAACCCAAACACCAACCCAACCCAACTCCACCGCCACCACTTCACCGGAGCGACATCGACGATGATGACGAGAACGTCAAGCAGCTAAGGGAATGTTCTTCTGTCTACCTCTCATTACAGGTGCTTTTATGAAAAAAGTTTTTTAGCATGTAAAATAAAATAAGTTCAATAAAACTCGAGAACACAAAATCTAGCGTTTTAAATAGCTACTGAACTGACGTTTTTTTGCAGGATTGTCTTGTTGAAAGCAACAGGAACTGGAAATCTTGCCAAAAGGGTATATGCTTTTATACTTTTTATTTTTTTCCTATTAGAGTATTAGCCTTTTTTCTTTTCAAGCTGTTGATATGTGTTTGTTAAAATGCCTCACAGAAGTTCAAGCTTTGAAGGCATGCAACGAGAGAATGAAGAATGATAAAGGGAGGTGAAGATTTTTGCAATTTAAGTAGTTCTGTACCGAGACCATCTCACAGCTTTAATGAATTTTGCAATTGTTTTAGATTTTTTTTTTAAAAAAATTGATATTGCAGAATTCTACAATTTTTGAGGAATTCAATTCAAAGGGAGTGAAAAAGGAAGATTAACTGTTGAACTCTAAAAGTTTACATTCATAAATTAATGATGATGAGCTTGTTAAAATTGCTGGTTTCGCTCCACCTAACCTAGTTGATGTATTTAGTCAAACGAATACTGATGATAGTTTCTTTGGTTCTTCAATCAGAAACTAGTCACTGTCCCAAGAAACCATCAGAATCTCAAACAGTAGATGATATGTATATTTCTAGTTTACTATTTCATACTTTAGGATTTCAAGTGTTATTGTCGTTCATAGAACTGTAGCAACACATTAAAGCAATAGATGAGTGTCAAAGCTGCAATGAATCATGTCAAATAAATGTTATTGCTTAAGAGCAAAATAATCACATTAATAACTATTAAGGACATTAGTTGTAAAAATGAACTTGGTCGTCAAGATTGGCCACCCTACTATGCGAAACAAGAACCCAAATCTCTTGATAGTATATCCATGATCAAGCAAGATGGGAGTGTGATAACAAGCCAGTCTTCCTACTTTGCTGGCAATTTGGGTAGCTGCTGCTGCTGCTGCTGTTCTTTTTCTTTCCTCTATTACTATCATCTATGGTGGAGACGGTTTATGTTTTGGAAAAAAGCGCTGAGTTTTACTGCTACCATCAGCAACAATTTAGCCAAAAGGGCCTTTATAGAGTGCAGAAGGATCCTTTATACAGCGCAGAAGGATAAGAAAGGCAGTTGCCACAAGCAAATCCTCATTTTACAGATTGGATGGAATTTTGCTGCTAAAACGAACACTAACAGGAACTCAAAACTTGTTATATGTGCCCTGTTAATCCAAACATACCATTGGAAAGAAATATAACTGTTCAATGCAGGGACATATAACTGCACGTCAAGCATTTGAGTTCCATTAATTTTAGAATTAGAACTAGTGAGCATACATGGCTTGTTTACTTGCCACTGTGATGCTCATAGAAGGTGGCATCAACTCAAGTAACTAGTAGGAATAGAATTTGGTCTTTTGCACAATCATTACAGTTGACAACCATTATTTATCTTCACATAGATGAAGAATTTGCAGGAATAAATTTGATTGAAATGCTGTTTACACAGTGGCGTTCATCCGTTGGAGTCTTGTGCCCTTCGCCTTTGAAAACATGACCCAAGTGGCCGCCACAAGCTGCACAAGTGATCTCAGTTCGCCTCCCATCTGGATCGGGCTGAAATTCATTGTCTCCGTTGACATTAGATTCAACTAAAGGAACCTATAACCAAATGAAAGGACTAAAAGTATACTTACAGAGCGATTAATGGCGCCAGGGAGACCTTCAAAGAAAGCAGGCCAACCACAGCCAGAATCAAATTTGGTAGTTGACTTGTAAAGTGGTGTCCCGCAACCACCACAGTTATAAACTCCTTCACCAAAGAACTTGTCATATTCCCCTGTGAACTTCAGTCTGCACAGGCATCAACAGATCATAGGAAGGCACTATTAGAAGCATAATCGATCAACCTGACATGAAAGATATTAATTTTACGTGATTATGCATTGCAACACCCATTCGAGTCTGCAGGCTGGCTCATCATTACAAGCTAACATTCACGAGCAATAAACCTGAGATGATCAAACTTGTACATTTACAGAGTAAAAAGGTAGCCCAGTTCATGTATCAATCAGAACAAAGGTTCCAACAAAAATATCAAGAACATGAACCTGATTTTGGCTTTCATGCAGCACTGGAGCAAACAGAAACAGATAGGAACAATACATTAAAAAAAAAAAAACTTTCACATCCAAACCAAAGATCAGCCATTCTATAAAATCATGAAAAGAACCAAAAAACCAGGTGCTAGATTTGTCCGACATCTACCAGAAGGACCCAAAAAGTTGCAATTTTTTTTTTTCAAATATAATTGGCGGAATTGCCAAATTCAAATCATCCAAAAAGTTGATAGCTTTGATTCAAATAACAAAAGTTCATCGCTATAATCAATCAAAAATTGTATAAATGAAGAAATGGGGAAATTGAGGACTTACTCAGTTCCTTTCTCCCTGAGAATATGAAACTGCTCCGGAGAAAGAATAGCTCGCCACTCTTCCTCAGTCTTTTGGATCGTTACTGCTCCAGCCATTGCCAACTTTACCCCCTTTTCTTGCAGATTGACTGAAACTGAAACCGAAACCCAACCCAGATGCTGATCTAAAACACCCAAGCTATTAATTAATGATTAGTGGTGATTTGAATAAAGAGACTCCTTGTAAGGCATCACTTGACTGTACAAAGACGGAATATTGGACAAAGGGAGATTCTTGCCTGGATAGGTGTTTTACATCCAATATCCAATGATTAATGATTAAATGTAAGACACATTAATTATTTTATCATTTTATGATTTTTTATTTTTTTCTTGTCCATATGCTATTTTAATTAATTTTTTAATTAAATACTAACTAAAATGTCATTTACAATTATTTTAAAATGTACGCTCACATTTAAGTAAAAACAACTTTTACGATAATAATATAAAAATTATTGCTTTTAATCCTTCAAAATTTACTAACATCTATATGTATTATGGTTTTTACTGTTGAAAATATAAACTTTATAATATTTGAAATGTTACTACATTTTTACTTTTAAAATATTAAAACGATATTATATTTTAATTTTAACTTTTTTTTTACATATTTTAATCATTAAAAATCATGTATTCTCCGTCAACTATTCAAATAAAAATTATTACAAATCAAAACTTAAAAATGTAGATAAAAATAATATGAAATAAATTAAATTTTATATTTGAATATGAATTTTTTTGACAATTTTTTGGTTTCATTTGCGCAAAAATAAATTAACCTTAAAAAAAAAAAAGGTAAATGCGGACTTGGGTTTTAACCTTTAAATTTGAAAGGGCCTAACAAAATGAATTTGGCCCACCCGAGCAATTTTTAACTTTGACACAAAACGAGATGTCGTTTAAATTCCAAGATTTCCCCTCCTCCACTTGCATTCTCGTCGGAAAAAAAAAAAAAAAAAGGAAAGCGCACTATTTTTACGGAGAGCAGCTGAAAGGCGCCATCTTCATCAGTCGACGGAGTTTCTGAGATCACCGGGAAAAAAAAAAAATCAAGCTTCCTTTTTCTTTTGTTCTAGTTGAATTCGCGTCGCGCAGAGAAAGATATAGTTTCTCTGTTGATTCTGTGGAGCAAACATTAGTGTTCACTTATTATGAGATAGAAGAAGAAGAAGAAGAAGAAGAGAATGTCAGGAGGATTTAGTAAGGATTCAGGGCCAACAGGACAGCGGTTATCGCATCTGCCGCGTTTTGGCAACTTTACTTCTCCTCCTCCTTCGCAATCACCGCCTTTTCCCCATTTCGCACCTGCAAGATCTCCCAGGTACTCTCGCTTTTTTTCTTTTTTCAATTTGAAGTGTATTTAAGGAAAGATTTAATTATAATGATAAAGTAACAGGCTTTAGCTGTGTTTGAGTGCTAATTGTTAGCTTAGGTTTGAGTTTTATGCTTTGGTTTCAGGTGCACCAATTAAGGTTTATAAATCTATATGATACTGCAGCATAATTAGCTTAGCTTGATTGAGCTTTTTTTTTTTTTTTATAGTGTTCCTGTAGCTACAGAGGGAGTGAGATCGCCTCCGTTGGTTTATGATTCGTTGATTTATGAAAGCTCTGATCTTGGTCCTGATAATGCTTACCAATCTACTCGAAATCAAAGGTACCTGTGTACTCTTTGTTAGCAGCTTAGACTGGTTTGGATGCATTGTTGAGAGCTGTTTTTCTCTTCTTTCTACTTTAATAGTTAGTGAAACGGGAGATTTTTTTTTTCTTTTATTAATAATGAGCCTCAATGTGAACAATGCTGTGATCACCTTCTGTATCCTTTGAAAAGATGTTGGAGTCCATAAGTGAGAACAATGTTCCATAGTCTAATTTGACTTGTTTCTCTTACACCATGTATCAGTCACGGTGGGACCTTATTATTATTATTATTATTTGGTTAAATTGCATGTTGGTATGGTGTTATTTGGTAGTAGAACGTGTTTTTGACACCAGCAAACATATACATCATAAGCTATAAAGCTAAGAACTTTTTTTTTTTTGGTTAGAGTGCATGCTGGTATGGTGTTGTTTGGTAATAGAACATGTTTTTGACACCAGCAAACATATGCATCATAAGCTATATAGCTAAGAACCTTTTGTTTTTTGGTTAAAGTGCATGTTGGTATGGTGTTATTTGGTAGTAGAACATGCTTTTGACACCATCAAACATATGCATCATAAGCTTTAAAGCTAGGAATATGCTTGGCATTCCTAACAAACTCGGTTTTATGTCTTGCATTTAAAACTAAAATTTGTAACCCTCAGTCAGTTGTACAAGAACTCAGTCCTTGTTTTTTATTAAAATAGTTGTAATTTATGCACCATATATTGCATATTGCTAGATAATTTGTTCTTTTTAGGCCTGCTGCTTCACCTCCTCAATGGGTTAATGGACAAAGATCTTTCTTTAAAGATGATGATCAAACAAATCAAAGGCCTTCTGTTTCACCTCATCAATGGGTTAATGGGCAAAGGCCTTCTGCAATCACTTCATTTGTTGCTTCACGTAATTCTGGAACTAGTGTTACTGCCAAGATTTCTAGATTTCAAGATTTGAAAAGGACTAGATCACCTCCTACACATGCCTGGGATGAAGACATTTCTAGAAATTCCAGTCAAAGTTTCTTGCAAATGTTAGTAACTAAGCTCTGTTATCTTCTGTTATTTTTTCTTTTTGCTTTCTATAAGCATTTTTTACTCCTTTATTTATTTGTGCATGGGCACAAAATTAATTTCTTTTAGTCACATTCTGTTCCAGTTTAAGCTGAAAGCTGTCCAGTGAGTCAGCTGGTTCCCTTATTTTGTTTTAATAGTCATTCCTGGAACCTGCTGTGTTTATTTCATTGGTCTGGCGTCAAAATTTAAGCATATTTTTTACCAATAAAATTTTTTTTCCTCTGCCCTTTTTGATCTTTTCCATTGACTGGTTTCATGAACACTCAATAAAAGCACACCCTCTCCACCCTTTTTCTGTGTGTTGTCAAAATTGTCTGATATGGCTTAGATTTATCTATTTAGTTTTGACTTGAAATTTAGAGTACTTTCGTGAGTGCTTATGTCATGAAGGATATGCAGACATTTTCGGTCAAATAGCAAAAGGGTTTAAAAAGCATGTGGTAGTTTTCAATAAATGCCACAAAACTACTAGTCCTTTCATGGGTTGGACCTTGAAATGGCTGTGGGTATAAAGGAATATATTGTGCCACTCTTTTTACTTTAGAGTCTGCTCCTTCTTAGATGTATGTTATATGCTGAAGTTGCATCTCAAGAATAAATTATCCTACTTTTGTCTGGTTTGGAGACTTTCCCTGTGTCATCACTCATCATTAATTTAGTTTGAAGATCTTATTTATTGGACATCTTAGTGTTTCTAAGTTTGGTCTTTGTTGGTTGATATGTAGCCGTTCAGAAGACAATGTCAATCACTTCGGTCCAGCAAGAACAAGATCACCTTCTATGCCTTCACAAAATGATAACTTCATTGAGCAATTTCATCCTCCTTCTGGCGAAGGCCAATCGTAAGTTTAAGATTCAGCTGTGTTTGTTTATGGAAGCAAGTCTGCATGCATGGGCTGGCGGTTTGTGTGCCCTTTTTTTTTTTTTTTTTTTTTTTTTGTGCATTATAAAGAGTTCCATATGCTAAAAAATTGTATGATCTGATAATTAATTTAATCAGTCATCTATTATATAATTAAGGATATGGTGGTTGTTTTTTGTCTAGTTTCAAGACCCATGGTTTTGGTTTGAGGATTGGATGCACGCCCAGTGTTTTTATGATTATTGGGGTGAACCATCATAAAGATTGGAACGTCCTACTTTTGAGATCATTTGGTTAGATGACATTCATGGCTGTGGCTTTCTCTGGCGCCACTTGCATAACTCAACATGAAATAAACGTCTTGTAGTCCTACCAGCTTCAACCATGGTTTTTCTTTATATGTGCTGTTATTTACTATGCAGGCTATCTCAATCTGCATGGGATAATCGGCACAAGTTTCCAAACAATAATCCTGATATATTGGCTCGCAGAGACCAATCCTCAGCCTCATCAAATACAGGTTCTTTTAATTATGCCAGAAATATTATGAATGAGGTTGCAGATGTTCATGTGCCAAAGCAAACTAGAATACTACCTATACTGCCTGCAAACGAAGATTTCCAGAAAAGTACCACTGTTCTCCAGAATGAATCTAGGAGGTAGTCCCCAAACATGGAGTCCTTGGGATTCTTGTTTCTTACTTTATTTTGTTTTTTTTCCCTTGTATGAGATGTCTTGTAGCAATATGAAACGAGTTTATAAAGTCAAAAGAGTCTTTTGAATATTTATTGATGTTTAATACATAGGAGAGCGTCCAAATACTAAATCTTGAAAGCTTTAGACATAATAATACTAGAACTATATTGTATCTAACAATAGAACAATGCAAGAGACCTTGAAGGAGGTAAACATAAAATCTTTATGGTGTATCAAAATGAGAATTGCTGCACGAATTTTTGGATATTCCACAAGTTTTTAGTCATTTTAAGTGGAACATAATTATATTTTGTATATGAAACATCTGGATGAACCCATCATGTGCTTATTTTGCCAGGCCTTCTACATCTCCTTCTAGGTCGGTTCCTAGGTCAAATGCTCTCTTCAGTGCATCTGATTCTCAAGTTCCCCAAAGAACCTTTCCCTCTGCACATGATGATGCTGTTGAAGCCGCTCCAACCAGGACAGCCAACTATTCTACTGCAAAAAGAACAAGGTCACCCCCTTTGCCTGCTACTAATAAAGTCCTTCTGGGACACTCAGATTCTACTCAAGATGATGCTGAACGGTAAAAATTTTTGAAGCATCAGTGTCATTGATTGCTACAACTATTTGATCCATCATTGATTCAAATGATGGAGTTTGAAATGCATTATGTAGAGAGATTGAAGCCAAGGCAAAACGGTTAGCTCGCTTTAAGGAGGAACTGAGTGAAAATTTTGAAAATAAACCAGATGTTGCTGAGCAAAAGACTTATGCAAGCAGACATGAGCAGCCTATAATGGAGAGGGAAAGATTTGCTGGAAGTCATTCCATTGAATCAGCAGGGGATTTCGCTAATGGCAACCTTCCAGCTGATTTTGAGGGCTTGGAAACATCCGGTATTATAATTGGTTTGTGCCCAGATATGTGCCCAGGTACGTCTCTCAACTGCTCAGTCTAGGAGGAATCTTGTTATACAATGAAATCCAATAGCAATCATTGAAGTGATAGGATTTTGGTTGAGAATATAATTTTCTATAGATTTATTTTTTCGTCATTTATCTGCAAGAAGAAACTAGCATTCTTGGAGAATGAAGGATTTGAAGTCTTACCCTAAACATTTAATTTACTAGCTTTCATAACCAAGCAGTTGCAAAATGTTTTATAAATGTTTTTGAAATTGATGTTTCAGAGTCAGAAAGGGAAGAACGAGAAAGGAAGGGGGATCTTGACCAGTACGAACGCTTGGATGGCGATAGGAATCAAACAACCAAACTTCTTGCTGTAAAGAAGGTACTTATGTCACCCTTAGTTTGCTGTTCGTTTAAGTACTTTTGGTTGTTTCTTACTCTTTAGGTCCATTTTGATAAATGTCTATTTATTATTGTTTCACAGTATAATAGGACAGCAGAGAGGGAAGCGAATCATATACGTCCTTTACCAGTCCTTCAGAAGACTGTCAATTATCTGCTCAACTTGCTGGATCAGTCTTATGATGATAGATTTCTTGGCATGTATAATTTCTTGTGGGATAGGATGCGAGCAATCCGGATGGACCTTAGGATGCAGCACATATTCAATCAGGAAGCTATAACCATGTTGGAGCAAATGGTTCGTCTTCATTTCATGGTCTTTCTTTGGTATAGAAACTTTATGATCAGTTGTAAATTATAATTGAAAATTGAGATATAGATCATGATTCCATTATTAAAAATGTGCTTAGTTCCATATAGGGTAGAACTTGGTGTTTTTTTTTTTTTTCCAAATATGGTATGCAGTACAACTCAATGATGCCAACTTCACTGTCTACTACAAGCAATCTTGATACTGCTTTAGTTCCTCAACCTTAAGAGCATGATTTTATTTTTCTGCTGACTAATGCTTTCATTGGTTGTCTCTGACGTCAGATAAGGCTTCACATAATTGCTATGCACGAGTTGTGTGAATACAAGAAAGGAGAGGGTTTTTCTGAGGGATTTGATGCTCACCTTAATATCGAACAGATGAACAAAACTTCAGTTGATTTGTTTCAAATGTATGATGATCACAGGAAGAATGGAATTAATGTTCCTACAGAGAAAGAATTTCGGGGCTATTATGCACTTCTGAAACTAGATAAGCATCCTGGATATAGAGTAAGTCATAAGCGATGATAACTTAATTTTACAATTCATATTTAGCATTGTCTGTAAGAATAAATGTTTTTGTGCTAGGTTGAACCTGCAGAGCTCTCACTGGATCTTGCAAAGATGACTCCAGAGATTAGGCAAACTACAGAAGTTCTCTTTGCCCGTGATGTAGCAAGGTAGTTCCTTTAATTCCTGGCATTGTTGAAGTCTAAAGTTGAGCTGATAATGGGTTGTTTGGCTTCTTCAGGGCATGTAGAACAGGTAATTTTATTGCCTTCTTTCGGCTAGCAAGAAGAGCAAGTTACCTTCAAGCATGCTTAATGCATGCACACTTTGCAAAGGTATGAGCAACTGCTGCTATTTGAATAGAGTTGGAGTTCCATCAATTTTGGCTTTCTTGAAAGCATAAAAATTAATGTCTGTTTGTTTTTCTTAGATAGCATACAATATTTATATTGGTTAATACACTATGCAGTTTTTTCACCGGTGTCATTACACAATTCATGGTCAGATTTGCATAATCTGTGAAGAAAATAGCAGACATCCTAAAATCATGACTTTCTAGTTTGAACAGAAGGCAGACTAGTATTATAATTTAGTTTTTTGATGCTAGTTATATCAGAGTTTGAGCAGCATAAACAATTAGTTTGCAATTGGCTCAAAATGTCAACCTTGCGTACATGCTTAAACACATGATCTATGTGTTTGCAAATAATATTTTGATAACTGGGTATGAAGCACTCATTTGCAAGTTATTTGTCAGATCATAGTAATCAGGTTCTTTATTCACTTATTATTGCCTGAGAAGAACAGGGAAATTCTTGGAAAATAGCCTTTCCATGCAACAATTTGCTACATTCAATGCTATTCGCAATTGTTGCTAAACCATCATAAAAGTTCTGGCTTAAAGGGATACTTAATGCATGTCTCCTAAGGGTTAATCATGGCACTCATGTCTTACCTTCTGCACTGCTTCATTTATGGATTTATTTTCTTAAAAATGCACATTTGAACACAGACACCAGGCACAGGTTTAGTAATGTTATCTCATGCCTGATGCATTTGTTTTGATCAGTTACGAACTCAAGCGCTTGCTTCTCTGCATTCTGGCCTACCAAATAATCAAGGTATTCCTGTTAAACATGTCGCGAAGTGGCTAGCAATGGAGGTACCTTTTTCTGCATGACGAGAATCTTAATTCTATCACTTTGCAACAAGTTCATACTTGTTATACGTTCATTTGGTGTTGAAATCAGGAAGAAGACATTGAAAGCCTGTTGGAGTATCATGGGTTTTCAATAAAGGAATTTGAAGCGCCATATATGGTAAAGGAAGGCCTATTTTCCAATAGTGACCAGGACTACCCTACCAAGCTGTCGAAGTTAGTTCATCAGAAAAAGTCTAGAAAGATAGCCGATGATGTTTTACCTACCTCTGAAGTGGCATCCTTTCCTGCTCAAGCATCTAAAGAGATTCAGCTGCCAAAGACCTACAAGCTTGACAGCAAAACCTTTCCTGCTCGAGCATCTAAAGAGATTCAGCTGCCAAAGATCTACAAGCTTGACAAAAAGATTGGTCCTACTATTGTTGATGAGAAGAGTTCTGTTCCTGAAATTGATGCAGAAATGCCTGATATTGAAGCTGCTTCATCCCCAAAAGTTTTGCCACAGTTCCAGCCAACAATTGACAAGTCAAAAAATGCTCAGCGAAGCCAAGAACACCAGCAGGTGGAGGGTACCACCTATATCTCCCCATGGGGCTTCTCCTTGGTTCACACCTCTCCTGTATTGCAGCCAGAGAAACCAAATAATGATGTTACTCTTGGATTATCTCCTGAAAAGAAAATGCCATCTGGCATGGAAGGTATGTCTCCACAAATTGTGTCAAGAACAGATGCTTTGCTAGAGAAATCTCCAAGTGCTAAATATGGTTATGTTGTGGAGAGTTTGGTTCCTCACATTGTGAGTTCTAATAACTCAAAAGATGAGGAACCTACTGATATTAATCAAGAAATGGGAAATGCTGAAGTTATGGAAAATTTTGATGAAGAAGTTGCTCTGGCAAAGCTCAAGTTGATTATAAGGTTTGTCACTTCAAGCACTTAGCTCCAATACGTGGTTGTTGCTTCTATCTTAATGTTTTCACATTTTTATACTCAGGCTATGGAAACGGCGTGCTTCAAAACAAAGAGAGTTGCGTGAGCAAAGGAAGATAGTGGCTAGTGCTGCACTAAGTTCTCTGTCATTAGGACCACCAATTCGACAAACCAACGATGTAAGCCTTTTAGTTTTACTGATTTTGTGTTTGCATACTAAGATTTCTTATCGAGTTGTTTTGCAAATTTTCTGGCATTTAACCTGCAAAATATTATTCCGTTTCTTCTGCTGTAGCAACTGAGAACTGCTAATGAGTTTGATATTGCGCATGTTATGAGGAAGAGAAACGAAAAACATGAACAATCATGGTTAAGGCTGAATGTTTCAGATGTCACTGCAAATATACTTGGCAAAAGAAATCCTGGTGTTCGATGCTTGTGTTGGAAAATTGTTGTTTGTTCTCAGATGAACAACCAAGGAGACAAACTAGGGAAGAGAAGCCAGGTTATGCATACATTTGTTGGGCCATGGTTGCTGTCAAAGCTCATGCCTTCTAGCAAAGATGAAGATGATGATTTGCTAATTTCATCTTCTGGCCTGTCGATATGGCAAAAATGGGTTCCCAGTCAATCAGATAACGACCTGACCTGCTGCTTATCAGTCGTTAGGGATGTTAACTTTGATGATTTGAATGAGACAATATATGGGGCTGGTGCGATTTTGTTCCTTGTATCTGAAAGCATCCCATTGAATGTTCAGAAGGCCAATATGGAGAAATTGCTGATGTCCATACCCTCTGGTTCCTCACTGCCCCTTCTGGTCTTATGTGGTTCATATGATAAAGAGGTTTCAGATCCTTATAGTAATCTGGTTAGTGAATTGGGTCTCCATGACATTGATGAATCACGGGTTGGTAGCTTTTTGGTTGTCTTCCTTGTTGGAGACCAAGAGAGGCAACGCTTTCATGGTTTTTTCAGTGATATGCGACTAAGGGAAGGACTGCAGTGGCTGGCAAGTGAATCTCCCCTACAACCTGATATTCACTGCATTAATACTCGCGACTTGATTCTAACCTACTTGAATCCGTCACTGGATGTCCTTGAAAAGATGAATGATCAAGCAGTGGGTCCAAACCACTGTATTGCAGCCTTCAATGAAGCCCTGGATTGGTCTCTGGGGGAAATTGCTGCTGCTGCCAAATCAAACCCCATTAGCTGGCCCTGTCCTGAGATTATTTTGCTTCCAGATTCTTGCAAGGAGTATATTGTGATGAAGTTGTATTTGCCAGGAATAGGGTGGAGCTCAGCAACAAGGATTGAACCACTTTTATCTGCAGTGAGGGAATCTAAACTTCCTCCTTTTCCTGATGCTATATCGTGGTTAGATAGAGGTGCTAATTCAGGTGATGAGATTCAGAACCTGAGATCACAACTTGAGAACTGCTTGATCAACTACCTCACTGAATCAAGTGGAATGATGAAATTTAACTTGGCAATAAAAGAGGCCTATGTAATGGTCCAAAAAAATGCTCGACTTGAACTTCACGAGTCAAGCTACTATATTGTCCCAAAATGGATCTCAGTTTTTAGACGGGTCTTCAATTGGCGGTTAGCAAGTTTATCCAGAGGGACCTTCTCTTCAGCCTATGTTTTAAGGCACCACCATGTAGACCCTATTGGACGAATTCCTGATGAATTTGAGTTTGAGTTTGAAGCAAATGTATCTTTCCCTTATTTAACCCGGCCTTCCTTGGACGAAATAATTGTTAGCTGCACCACTCCTCTTGTACGAATAAGTGGTGATCCAGAGATGGAAGCTTTTCATCCTTCACCAAGGACTGGCTCGAATGGGGATGTTCGAGTGACTGGTAACAACAATGACTTGATGGAGGATGAAAGGACGTCTGCTCAGATTGTAACAGAAAGCCGTGATTGTGGAATCAAGAGATTGGATACTACTAGTACTGAAGTCACGGTTGCTGGCAAAACTACTAAAGAAACTGATAAATTGACCAAGTTGTTAGAGAAGTGTAACATATTGCAGCAATCCATAGATGAGAAACTTTTCATTTATTTTTGATGTAGGAGCAATTTTGTTTCTTGTATATATCCTCAAGTTAAGGGGAGATTTGGTTAAATTGTAATGTTGTTGTGATGTACTCTTGTTCAAGGAAATAGTAAGAGGTCCTCCTTTCCCTTGAGAGGTAAGAAGCATTATCCTTATTTCAGGTGAGTTGTGCACTTGTTCTATAACATAACAGCCCTCCCTGTTGGTGACCATATTTTCTTCCGGAATTAAAAAAGAGTATGATTTTGTTTAAATTGGTAATTGAATAAAAGTGGGTGAATTGAAAAGTTTGCATCTTTGCTGAAGGGTTGGTATTGTTATCAGAAGAACAAACTGCAACCTTACCGACAATGTTCAAAGAGGGGCAATTTTCAGTTTGATTGGGTTCAAACTCTCAACTTTTTCATTCAATTTATTACGATCAATTCAAATCTTCACGACCTTCATCTCATAGATCTTGAGCTTTATCATTGGTGTTATTAAATTTGATAAGGAGGCTTGGCACGACAGTAAAAGACGTGTCACCTACCGAATTGGCAGTCAACCAGCCTTACTCAAAAGGTTTTGAAACGTTATTCGAGTAACAAACCATCAGTTAATTTATCATGTTCCAAAAGATGAAGACAAGTGGGAAACTTGGGACTTCAAAGGCTTTGTCGCTTTGCGGAGAAACAGAGACAAGAGCATGAGAAAATCGCATCCTACCAAAACAACCCCATACCTTAAAGACTCAAACATTGATTAGATCAGACAGCTACTTGATGTTATTGAATCAAGTACATCCACCAGTAGCAGTAATATTCTAAATAAATCATTGGTTCATCATCATATGTCTTGACATTAGATGCAAAATTAGGCAAGCTGTCATAAAGGAAATGCATAATCAATGATAGCATATCTTACTGCTGTTAATAGAGATACAGTAGGGATATGGGATCACAACCGGCATTTAGAAATTCAAAAGTGCACATCGATAATCGAGTTAGCAACTTTATGATATTTGTTGTTCCTAAATACAATGTTAAAGGGGAAGTATATATCTCCATGAAATTCACAACTATCCGTTTACCAGCCTCCAGGAATATCCTCCACTTTGGTTCCCATTTCCTTTATGTTTGGATACGGAAAGTGCTTAGTTACAGCAGAAAGGAAAGCATTCTGTCCTCCTAAAGCCAATGTGTAGTTACTGGTTAGTGACACTGTTTTGGTGACATTAGTAGCAAATCATGGCCAAGCCTGTAGGTCCTTGGGACAGCTGCATCTTGTACACGTGGAACAGATTAATTTCAGTAACAGAATTTGCTAACCCCCATCCTGATACAAGGCAAAAGTACCTCTGATCAACTGATAATTCACAAACTGTACCCAAAAGGCATAACTACTAAAAATGCAACAAGGGTTGTGAAGCAGCTTGCCCGAAGTCATGCAATTAAGGAAAAAATAATTGCCCATTCAAAAACCTAGATAGAAAAACTAGATGAATCACAAAAAGACACACCAATTCCAAAGTCCTCTGATGTGATGGGGATGGAACAACAATGGCTGGGCTTCGAATCACTGAAAGCTGCTGATCAGAGAAGTCGCTCCTAATTGAACGATAAATAATCTCTGACCTAAAGGAATTAGAAAAGTCACAGGTTTCTTTTCTTGTCCTTGAACTCATTGGAGTCCAACTGACTGCAGTTCCATCCATAGCACCAGCACCTGGCTATTAATCGAAAAAAAGTTAAAAGCAAATGACCAGTATGAATTCCTAGTGGCTACTCTTGAGATTAATTTGGCAGAAGCTGCGTTAGTAATTTCCATTGCATATTTCTTTTTTTTTTAAAAAAAAAAAAAAAAGCGATTCCATAATTCAATCTCTTCATTTTCCTTCCATGTTATACATTTCCTCACTAAATGTCAGACAAGCATTAACCAACCCCCTCCCGAAAAGAGAGAAGAAAGAACCCGTGTAAAAGAGTTTCATATGGTGGGTTGCATTTTTACACTCACTTACACACTAGTATTCAGTAGGAAAACTCTAATTTTTATTCTCTGCATCAGATCCCAAAAAAAATAATAATAATAATCGAGGATTTATAAGATGTAATACACTTAATGATACTATTAAATATTAATACAAAGTGAAGATGCAAACATTGTCCTACAGCATTGGAGAAGAAAATAGAGAAATAGAAGCAGAGGATGGTTTTGTTTGCACTTACATTAGAGGATTGTTTAATGTGAACAATAATGATAGTAATATCATCTGTGCGATTTTCATGCTCCAGCCATAGTTTGTAGGACTCTCCAGAAATGGCTGCGCATGCATCTCGGGAATCGGTATATCTTGCCACCTATGACAAAGGCATTTGTAATCAGAGAGAATAGCAGTGTCAAGAAGAGATAAAGCAGAAATGAACTCATGTGGCATCAACTTGGTTAGAATACACTAACAAAGAAAGTTCAAACCATCTCAACTTTAATTCATCAGTAAATTTTTACCACCAAGACCCTCCCCCAACTTCTTTTTACCTTTTTTTTTTTTCCAAATAGAAAAACTAGGAGCATATATTTTTGGGTAACTTTGGTAAATAGCAAATAAGCCTAGTGCTAAAGATTATTGACAGATGATATATTTTTTATATCCTTTCAAGTTATGAAAATCCAACATCACTTTTTGTGAAATTTACCAAATTTAAATGAATGAAACATACATTAATTAACATTCAAAGGCAATTTTGTCATTTCCAAAGCTCTAAAGCTGATGACAAAAAGACAGCAAACATAAAATATGAAGAAAATTCAATCCTTCATCTCCTTTTAAATACTTATTATTTGATTGGGCAAGCAACTCTTCCACTAGTTCAACCATAAAGTATGGTTGCATGTCGAACTTGATCATTTCAATAAACTTAACAACATAAACATGTGGGTGCAGTCATGCCATATGTATATTGAATAAAAATAAATTCTACTTCCAGTTCACAAATTGCAGGCAATAATTATCTTCCAGGAAAATACAATCAATTAATTTGGAACTACTTAAAACATAAAGCAATATCAGCACATTTGAAATGAAAAGGTTAGCCATAGAAAAGAAAACAATTAAACAAACAAGGGAAACATAAAAAGGTCATAATGCCATACCATATCAACAACAGCTTGACTTGAAAGGAACTCAAACACCCCATCACTTGCCACCACAAAGAACAGATGATTAGGCAAGAGCTGAACAATTGAAACCTCAGGATCCGCAATAACACCAATTGTCTCAGCTGTACCATCTCCTACACTTCTTGTAAATGCAGTCCCTGGATACATCCCATTTGGAACCCACAACCTAGGAGGATCACCCCCTTGACTTTCCTCATCGTCCCATGTCTGGATGTCAGGATCCTTGTATCCTTCCACTTGATCAACACTCAGAACTCTAGCACCACATAATTTCACCCTCTCGTATTCATCTTTCCTAAATGGGGTTTGATCATTAGACAAATCCTCAGCAACAATTCTGTTGTCATTCTTAACAGCAATCACTGCTCTTGAATCACCCACATTTGCAACATAAATCTTATCTCCAATGACAAGAACAGTTATTGCAGTTGTACCGCTCATAGAATCATCAATCTTACTATTATGTAACTCAGAGTTTGTCCTTAAGAACGCAGAACTATAGGCCTTAATAGGGTCATCCAACAACATAGGATCATTTGCTAATATCTCAACTAACCTATCCTTGACAAAATTTGAACATTCAGCACCATATGAACCATGCCCATCAAATACACCAAAGAAATGGACATCTGGGTTACCTTGAATTTGAGTTTTAATACAGAAACTGTCTTGGTTTTCCTTGTCTGGAGAGTCAGGATAGTAACCTCTCTGAGTCAACACAGAGTACTGCAACTTCAAGTCATGTGAAGGGACAGGAACAACATCAAGTGATCTTTGAGTGAGTATATGCTTACTGCCTGGATGACATGCTTCAGGAAGGTGCCTTGAATCATCATCGGATGATGATGGGTAGCGGCTACAACACTTGCCATGGACACAACCCATGATTTTGTTGTTGTTGTAATCAATGGCTTAAAAAGGGAAATTTTCGAAGTGTGGACTAGCTGTTTGCAAAATGTCCCGAAAGAAAGAGAAACCGATTTTGAGGACTAAAAATAGAAAGGATAAAATTATTGGTGGAAGTGGTCAAATGGGCATCTTGCGATTTGCAGAATGAAGTTGATTTTGTGTAAAGCTCATGTTAGAATGAAGAAAGAAACAAACCCTACGAAGCAAACAAAAACCCCAAAAACAAAACTCAAGGTTTTAAAGAGTAAACTTGCTTTCTCAAATGAGGATCCACATCTGTTGCTTTTTTTTTTCTGCACAACAATCATCCAAGATTAGAACAACCTGCAGATAAAGAAAAGAATTTTCCTTTCAAAAAGAGCAAACCCAGAAGGCTAAACAAAAAGAGGAAACAAAAGTTGGAGACATTTCAGAGTCACACGGTGAGAATCTTTTTCTCAAGAAGGTTTCAGAGAAATGTAGCAACTACGTTTATGGCACTAAACACAAACAGATCAGGGCTCAAGAACAAAACAAGTACCAATGGCAAAAAAGAGTTCTTTTCTTTTCATCATCAAGGAAATAAACGGAAGTAACAAGAAAAGAAAAGAGGAGAGTGAAGGGTTTTGATGACGCAAAACTCAGAGAGTGATTTGTTTCAACAGAAATAAAAAGAAAGAGAGATTCGATGTGCGCATGGGCGGGTGGGTTTTTGTTCTGTTCTGCTGTTCTGTACACAAAAGAGGAGCAGAGAAGACCCGTCTTCCAAGAAATCAACACAGCACAGGTTACTGTGAGTGAGAGCAACAAAACAAAAAGATTAATAATAAAGAGACTAAAATATATTTAATTAAAAATAAAATTTTATTAATATTGTTAGGAGTATTTTTGCAGATACTTAAATACTATTTTTTTTGTTAAAAAAAATATATATTATTTTTTAACAATTAAAGTAAAATTATATTAAGGGATCTTTACATAAATGTATCAAAAATTAAAAAAAAATTTAAAAATATTAATGACTTGAAAAACTTTCAAAATTATTTTTTCTAATTTTTTTCTTTCAAATATAGCACATTCTCTTTGTCACACTTATTTTTACGGTTATCCTTTTTTTTCAATATTTTTTTTTTACTGATTTTTTTAATTTTTTTTACTTTATATTTTTTTAAATATTTTTTTCTTTTTTTCAACAATTTTTTTACTTTATACTGTTTTTATTTTTTTTACTCAATATTTTTTTACTGTCT
>CATIWK010045898.1:0-11037 GCA_949634005.1 Mallotus japonicus | reverse complement strand
ATCAATTTGACAAATTAAGTCAAGTATAAAATGATGATATAAGAGCATCTTCAATGGTATTCTTTAAAATAAAGAGTTTATTCGATAATAAGGAGTATCTTAAAAAATAAAGAGCAAATAATTTTATTTAAGTTCAATGCATTCTTTATATTTTACTCTTCATTTATTTTATCTTAGAAGTATTTAATTTTAATTTCTGAATATTATGGGAAGAAAGAGAAAAAAATTTTATGTAATAAAAGAAGCCAATAGAAAATGAAGATATGTATAGAAAATAGATATGTATTAATTAACCTTTGTATAGAGAGTGAATTTTGGCTGTCTACATGTAGAGAGCCAAACTTACTCTCTAATCTATAATTTAGATTTAGAGAGTGAGTTGAAGTTCTATTTTTTACAATCACTCTTTATAATAAAGAGTTTAGGTTAAATAAAGAGTGCAGTGGAGATGTTTTAATGCATTTATCACCATCTGTACTTGTCACTTTTTGTCAGTTTGACATTTTTATTTGCAATTTTTGGTTAGTTAAACTTTTGAGATGTAACATATATTGATTTGTTCTTCTATACCACATGTATTGATAGAGGTTTTAAAATTATATTTTAAACAAATTTTGGTGTTAAAATAATAAAACTATAAATTAAGGTGTGAAACTAATAAAAAGTGACAAATAGAAAGAGTTATAAATATATTATTCCTACTAAAAACAAATTATTTCCTACTGAAAAGACAATTATCCACCATAACAACTGCAAATTTAATTCAATTATTATTGTTTTCCAAATAAATTCAAAACCTTGTAGAAAGAATACCTTAAATTTAACGACAAAAAAAAATAATAATAACAATAAAAAGGAGTGAATAAATGAAAATGGTTAAATGATAACTCTTTGCGAAAGACATTTTGAGTTGCAAATTTAATTTAATTATCTTCTTTTCCTTTACCATTAGAGCATAAGTTATGGATGGCACAAGTGATGAGCAGTGGCTATCTCCTCAAATAAATTTGCAGTATTTTTTAGTGTTCTGTCTATAATAGTCATTGTATCAACGGTGTTCTAACAAAGAGAATCATTCAATAAATCGATATTTTAGAACACAATCATCACCTTTAGTAGAATTTCTCAAATAGAATAATTAATTCCATTTTGGTTATTCACTGCTTATTGATACGGTCGGTCCGTTTTCCAAGTGGAAGTGCGTCCTGCAAAACAAATTCGGTGAGAGGCACGCCGGGCGGGATTCCGACGAACCGACTATGACGATCAAGTTAGGAAGAGCACCGGAGAGAAAAGAGAGAGAATGAAACAGTAGTTAAGTTAACTTAGAGTATACATGTTATACCTCCCTTTATATACTGATTTTCTAGGGTTTTATGTGGGTTCACCTTTGGTTGCCACTTGGAGCTCTTCCATTACTTGGAGACTAGTACTGTTCACGTGGGCATGTCCCCTGGATAGGGTCTGGTACTGTTCACGTGGATTTGTTCCCTCAGCTTAGTCTCCAAGCATGCCTTGCATTCATCATCCACGTGAACTTTATCGGGTGTGCAGGAAAATTGTCAGGTTGGCAGGTCGTACAGTCAGATTCGGTTGGTTCGTCTGGTCGGTTTTCCATTTCGGTTTGTCTTATAGGCAAAACCGATGCGTTTGGGCCTATATTGACTTTGGGCTTGGAATATTGATTTGGGCCTTAGTATCAGGGTTCCCCCCGCAGTCGTTGATCATTTATGTTCAAGGTGTGATACGTGCTTCAATGCACCACTTGTTTGTCAGTGTGTTATTTCACGAATCTCTCGGTGTGCTGACTTTTATCCCAAATGGGTCGGATGCTCAGATTCGAAACATGTTTGATTCACCCCTGCATGCGATTCGTGACTTCCAGGTGATTTGTTATACAAAAAGTAGTTTTCACAAAATGACGATGAGGTTATTGGCACATTCCCATTGATGTTCTTCAGGGGCGTTTCCATTTTCAAGAGTTTTCGCTTCAACGTTTCATGGAGATATATTAGGACAAATTCGAGTTGATGTCCCTTAAGGGAACGTAAAGTGTAGATGATTTAACGTATTGAGAGGGAATAAGGTGATGACGTTTCATCCCTATAGGCAATTCATCAAGTTAAGGGTAATAGAGTAAAGGCGATTCGTCGTGCAAAGGAGAAATAGAGGTTATAATTCATCCTTGCGACCGATTCGTCGCGCTGAGGAAAAATAGAGATTATGATTCATCCCTGTGGGTGATTCATCGCCCTGAGGGGAAATAAAAATAAAGATTGTGATTCGTCCCTGCAGATGATTCATCGCACTGAGGGGAAATAAAGATTGTGATTCGTCCCTATTGGCATTTCGTCGCACTGAGGGGAAAATAGAAACTATGATTCATCCCTGCTAGTTATTCGTCGCTCTGAGGGGAAATAGAGATTGTGATTCGTCCCTGCGGGTGATTCATTGCGCTGAGGGGAAATAAGATTGTGATTCGTCCTTGCGGGCAATTCGTCGCGCTGAGGGGAAATAGAGATTGTGATTCATCACTGCTGGCGATTCATCACTGCTAGCGATTCATCATGCTGAGGGGAAAATAGAGATTATGATTCATCCCTGCTGGCGATTCATCGCACTGAGGAGAAAATAAAGATTATGATTCATCCCTGCTGACGATTTGTCGCACTGAGGGGAAATAGAGATAGCAATTCATCCTTGCTGGCGATTTGTCGTGCTAAGGGGAAATAGAGATAGCAATTCATCCCTGCGGGCCATTCATCGCACTGAGGGGAAATAGAGATTGTGATTCATCCCTGCTGGCGATTCATCGCGCTGAGGGGAAATAGAGATTGTGATTCGTCCCTATCGGTGATTCGTCACGCTAAGAGGAAATAGAGATTGTGATTCGTCCCTGCAAGAGATTCGTCGTGCTAAGGGGAAATAGAGATTGTGATTCATCCCTGTGGGCGATTCGTCGTGCTGAGGGGAAAATAGAGATTATGATTCATCCCTGCTGGCGATTTGTCGCGCTAAAGGGAAAATAGAGATTATGATTCATCCCTGCTGGCGATTCGTCGCACTGAGGGGAAATAGAGATAATAATTCATCCCTGCCGGCGATTTGTCGCACTGAGGGGAAATAGAGATTGTGATTCATCCCTGCTAGTGATTTATCGCGCTGAGGGGAAAATAGAGATTATGATTCGTCCCTACGGGCAATTCGTCACGTTGAGGGGAAATAGAGATTGTGATTCGTCCCTGCGGGCGATTCATTGTGCTGAGAGGAAATACAGATAGCAATCCATCCCTACGGGTGATTCGTCGCATTGAGGGGAAATAGAGCGTTTCCTTAAAATGGTTTTGATGTGCCGAGGTCCTGTGAGGAGTTTCCTTTAGGGTGATTCAGTCGTTTCAAGGAGTATGCATAAAGGTCCCTCTCGGGTGCTTCGTTATTCCGAGGGGCCTATTATATTTGAGGAACTCTGCTCATGTGATTCGTTGCTCTAAAGGGTTCATCATATTTAAGAACTCCTCTCGGGCGATTCGTCACTCCGAGGGGTCCATCATGTTTAAGGACTCCTCTTAGGTGATTCGTTGCTTCGAGGGGTCCGTCATATTTGAAAATCATACGGTAAATGACATTGCGCCTTCTTTTCATTGCCTCTCATTAATGTTTCTCATTATAAACATAATAATTCAGGCAAAAGAAAATACAAAAATATTAGGATAGTAAACATTAGCATATTGTTATTACCTCTACTAGTGGTACTTCTTTAAATTCAAAGCATTTCAAGTTCTGGTCATAGGTTTGCCATCAGTCTCTACTAGAGAATACGCTACAGGACCAAAAGCCGCTTTCCCTCGATACGTCGTACCATGAAAAATGAAAAAAATCATAACCAACATAAGCTCCTCCCAAGGCGGTTCACACCATATCAAATAGGAAAACCATATAAACTAAGAGAATTCATCCTGGAACTGTTCGCACCATGCCAAATGAGGAAATCACGATAACCAAGAGAGTTTATCCTAAAGCGGTTTGTACTATACCAAATAGGAGAATCAAAACCAAGGTTACATCCTCAAGTAATTCGCACTACGTGAAATGGGAAAATCACAATAACCAAGAGTTCATCCCGAGGCAGTTCGTACCATGCCACACGAGGAATCCATAACTAAGAGATCATAACAACCAAGAGGGTTCATCCCGAGGCGGTTCACATCACGCCATACAAGGAATCCCTAACCAAGAGATCATAACAACCAAGAGAGTTCATCCCGAGGCAGTTCGCACCATGCCACATGGGGAATCCTTAACCAAGAGATCATAACAACCAAGAGGGTTCATCCCAAGGCGGTTCGTACCATACCATACCGGGAATCCTTAACCAAGAGATCATAACAACTAAGAGGGTTCCTCCCAAGGCGGTTCGTACCACACCACACAGGGAATCCCTAACCAAGAGATCATAACAACCAAGAGGGTTCACCCCGAGGCGGTATGCACCATGCCATATGGGGAATCCCTAACCAAGAGATCATAACAACCAAGAGGGTTCATCCCGAGGCGGTTTGTAGCACGCCATATGAGGAATCCCTAACTAAGAGATCATAACAACCAAGAGGGTTCATCCCGAGGCAGTTCGTACCACGCCATACGGGGAATCCCTAACCAAGAGATCATAACAACCAAGAGGGTTCGCCCCAAGGCGGTTCGTACCACGCCACACGAGGAATCCATAACCAATAGATCATAACAACCAATAGGGTTCCTCCCGAGGTGGTTCACATCATTCCATACGGGGAATCCCTAACCAAGAAATCATAATAACTAAGAGCTCATCCTGAGGCGGTTCGTACCATGCCACACGGGGAATCCATAGAAAATTCATCATGAGGTGATCAAATTACGTCGAATAACAAGATGCAATATAACTAAATTGGGGTGATTTACCCCTTTTTAGAAAACATAAATTTACGTGAGTACTGGCGATATCCCTCTGTGGATTGCCACCTCGGTGGCATATACAATTAAAATGTGAACTCATCTCATGGGGTTTTCCCTTATGTGATCAACTTAAAATATATATAAGCAAGTTTATAGAAAAGTTGGACGAACTAAGGAAAATAAGTGAACTCAGAAAAGAAAATGTATAGAAATATGCATGCAAATTGACCTCACGGTTCTCTTTTATCAATGATGTGTAATTTATTTACTTATCTTAGAGTTAATTTTTAATAAGTTTTAAATAAATAATTAATTAATTAAGGATGTTTTTGGGTATAATTGATCCATTAGCATAGTTTAAGGGATTTAATTGGGTATTTAATTTTATTAAAGTGTTTTTGGTGAGATTTTACTTAATATTACATCTTTTGTTTTCAATGGGCCATGCGGTTTGACTTAAAGACTTAAAATGGGCTAGAATTTTCATTTGGCCAATTTGTCGAGAGAAAAGAAGCCAAGCCATATTTTGTAAGCCATGAAAGCCTAATTTCAAGACATTGCACGGCATGAAGCCATGACCCAACCCATGATTGATTTGTTGTTCGACTCCGCATGATATAAGGATTCACAAGTGATTAAGATTCTGGACTTACCCTAATTGATATAAAAAGATGATTATGTATCTAGGGTAAGAAAGAGAGGGGACGGACACGAAGAAACAGAGGAATCAAAGCAGAGCAAAAGGGCAGGGGATCGAAACAGAGGACTCGAAGAGGCAGAGATAATTCAGAGGCTTGGAGATTAATTCTTCAATCATCAAAGTTTAATCTGTCTAGTTTGTTTTCTATTAATTTGCATGGATTTTGATCTAGCCATGCGTGGCTAGTTTACTTTTAGGGTTTGGGAATAGGAGTAGCTATTCCATGAAGTGAATTGAACACATGATTTTATTGTTTTAATTTGATATTCAGTTAATCTTTTGAGTTGAATTAATGTATGCTTTCATTATTGGCCGGCTTGTTTGCATATTTATGGATGAACTAACCAATGAGAGTTAGGGGAATTCATTAGCTTAAGACTCTTAGGACTTAGATCACTCGACCACGAGAGTAGGCAACCTCTTCAGGGAACCATGACTGTAGACAGAGTTTACAGTGGTAAACCAATAATTATTAAGGAACCTAATGAGCTTAGATTAACTTCTTAATCACGAGAGTAGGTTAAACTTTAATCTTTGCATGCTTAATAGAACTCGAGAGAGGCTTTAGGTAAATTAGAACAATTACCCTTAACTGATATCAATGTCTTTTGTTTGTTAATGTGTTCATGATCGGATTGGAATAGTGAAACTAGACCTAGACTCTAAGTTTTTAATTAATTGATTTTATTAATTTCAATTGTTTTGTTTTATATTTTATAGCTAAATCACTTTTATTCGGTTTACTAGCTAAGATAATAAGCAGAGATATTAGTACTCAATTTACAATCCCTGTAGGAACGATAATCTTTTACACTGCAATCACAACCGTGCGCTTGCGGGTATTTAAAACGCAACAATAACCTACTTCACACATCAAAAACCAAAGACGAGCGTGTGTTGTGGACGTGATCTGACGTGTAAAAAAATTGACAACGTGGACTTAAATGTCAGAAAAGTGAGCAAAATTTTTAGCTTTTTAAGTAAAAAAAGGAGAAAAACCTATTCTTCTTCCTCCCCCGCCCATACTACTGTTTATGGTTCATTTTCATATTTCTTCAGTGATTTTTAGCAATTTTTATGGCCAAAAATACCAAATCTTTTGTCCTTATAAACTAAGGTTAGCTGCCTCATTAACACTTAACCATACCTGAGATCATCTTCGTTCAAAAACTAAAAAAGAAGGAGAAAGAAGAGAAGTGGAAACAGGGGGAGGCAGTGGTGAGCAGCAGCGGGGATGGCGAGTCAGAGTGCATGTAGGGGGAAGAGAGTTCGTATTACTTGATCTTCTTCTTAGAGACAAACGGTTGTGGTTTCCTCGCATTGAAGCTGAAGATCAAGGGAAATAGAGACATGCAAACGCAAAAAAAAAAAAAGGGAAACAGACATTGATAAGAGTCTGATGTGTAGAAGAGGTGAAATGCTAATCGTTCTAGGAGTTGATTCACAGCCTGAAATGGCTTTAAACTTTGCTGCATATGTTGATTAAATAGAGTTATAGACCTAAAAGTGAATGGAATCTTGCAATCTCTGTATAGGCCTCTCGTGTGATATGGCTATCCTCACTCTATTATCTGGTGCAGTCAGGAGCCTTTGCTGGGATCGCCAACCTCTGGATCTTCATGTGGATTGGATTCTTTTTAGAGGTAGATCTCTGATTCCTTCCTTATATAAAGTGGTGAATGAAAACATTGATGGGTACTATCCTTCCTCGTATTATCCAATATATGTCGAGTTTATGCTTCCTTGTTCTGTGAGGCCACAGGTGTGAACAATTAGGCATCTTTCTTAACAAAAACACGATAATTAGCCCTCAATATGAGCCAACTCAAGTGCTTAATAATGTCTCCCTTCTAGAATCAAAGCTCAAGAAAATCCACAAAATTGCCTCAACCAATCTCCAGCTGCTTATATGTGTAATGGAAAAGAGACACAAAGGATATGTAGATTTGAAGCGAATAGCCGAGACAAGTGTTGGTGTTGTAAGCCAGTGCTGCTTATTTCCAAATCTTAGCGAGTTGAGTTCACAATTTCTGGCAAATTTGGCCCTCAAGATCAATGCCAAAGTTGGAGGATGCACATTTGCATTGTACAATTCACTACCCTCACAGATTCCATGACTTCTTCACCCTGATGAACCTGTGATGTTTATGGGAGCTTATGTCACTCATCCTTATCTTCTTGATGACTTCAGTCCATCTGTTGCTGCTGTTGTTGGTAGCATGAACTGCTGTTGTTGCTGCTATTGTTGGTAGCATAAACTGCTGTTGTTGCTGCTGTTGTTGGTAGCAGATTCCACAAAAATTGCCCACAACTTGTTTGATGGAATGCCAAAGAAAAATTATCCATTATTTTTCAAGATTTTAAGGTTAATTTGATGTTATTTTTTTCCTTTAGTTTATTGCTACTTTTTGTAAAATCTGGTGGTGCCCATGAGTGATATGATGATGGCTTAGTGAATGACAACGGTGAAAGGAGAGAAGTGGAAACAGGGGAGGCATATTTACTACGGTTAAGTGTCGAATCAAGTGTTGATGTTGCCATTGACAACAGGGAGAAGAAGGCAAGGACAGGGTGTGTTTTGAGGGATTGGCATGGGGATTTTATAGCAGCCATGCAGCGCCCGTTGAGTTGCAAATCGGAGCCATGAACTGCACCTCCTCCATTGCACTGTTCCAAACTCAGTCAAGAACTCCACAAACAAAAGAAGAGAATCAAGATCGCAATGGTCAGAACAAAGAGAGAAGTTAATCGATTAAAGCAAAACAAAACAATTGGAAGAATGGTAAGACTAAAAGAGAGAGTTTTGTTTTTTATGAAGCTTTGATTTTTTTTTTTTTTTTAGTCTCAGTCACAGGTTTCACCATGTCAGCTTGAACTCCATAACCCAACGCGCCTCACTTTCATTTATTTCACGTGCTGATGCCACGCTGGCAAATTATGTGCTAAATAGATTTAAAAAAGTCGAACCATGGGTGAAATGGGTTAAAAATAAAACTTCATATGTGAAATAGAAAAAAAAAGTTGAGATGTGCAATCGAACAATATGGTAAAGTTTATACGTGAAAGAAGGTATTTGGCCAATAAGGGTTGTATAAAAAAAATTTCAACTTTTACCAAATATAATCTCTTAGGTTATTAAAAAAATTAAACTGTGATTAATTTTGAAGTTCAAATATAATTATCAATAGTCCCAAATATTAAAATGAGATTTACCAATTTACCCTATATAAAACAAAAATTCAAAGTACCCATTTTGCCACATTGGATAGTAACATCGCATAGTAAGATTCCTAGGCATTTAAATGTTGAACTATCCGTTTAAAATTGGCTAATTTCAACCACAAAATCGGCTCTATTTAGAGTAGGGGTGAGCACGGTTCGGGTAAATCCAAGGATTTAAAATATCCAGAACCGTACCATATTTCAGGGTTTTTAAAAATAAAAAATCCAGTACCAGAACCTAATATCCTGTACGGTTTTCGGGAATTTATGTAATAAATAAATTTACATTATAAATTTTTAATAATGAACAAATTGACAATATGAAGGCTCTAAAAAAAATAAAACAATATAAAAAATTAACTAACATATATATATATGTAGGCGGCGGGCTTTAGCGCGCGCCCAAGTGTTGGCGACCATGGCACTGTGCAAGCTCAGGACCTGCTAGGAAATACAAAGATGGGCTTGAGGCCCATCATTGGAGATGGAGTCGCCACCCGGATGAAAACCTGGATACACTTACAACAACTAAATTCCACGAAGGTACCCAGAAGCCGTCTTCAGAGATCGGTTTCGGAAACTGGGTATGGGCTTGGAATGCCCACCCAACCTTGCAGTTGGCCTCTGTTTGTGTTTTATACTTTATTACCTTTGATTATTAAATTATTTCTTTATTAATGTTGGTTACACACGCTTCCGGTTTTATGATTTTACCGATTTTGCACATTAGTCTTGTTTGCTTTCTTATTACCTTGGCAATTTGAACAAATAAAGAATAAATGTTACAATCATTCATTCAATACAAATGGGAGAAGGGATTAAGGATTACAATAATTTGTACAATTATTACATTAACCCAATAAAACCTCTCAAAAACTAATTAATCCACTAACTACTTAGTGATTAAGAAATCACTAAAACCTACAACAAATACAGTTAGATCAAAATAAACAGTATATTCACAAAACAAATTGAATTAAATTTACATAAGATAGGCATAGAAATTCACATAAACATGGATTGATCATTTACATAAATCATCATTTAAAACAAGTTAAAAATATAACAACACATGCAATATTAAAAACATTTTACATTATATACGGGTATCGGATACAGGAAATAAACCAAAAATAAACTAGAAGATACAAGAGCGAAGCAGAGTTACATGGAACTCTGGTGGAGAGGCGATCGCCTCTGCGAAGAGGCAGTTGCCTCTATGTGAAGAGGCGACGCCTCTTCAACAGGCACAACAGCTTACAGAAAAGCAAATAAAACATAAATGCTAAGCTATCAAATATTCATCTAAATAAACACAAACCAGGATCCTAACACTCAATGATTCACATATTCAGGCTATCATGTTTCAATATGACATTAAACAAACAAAAGATACTAAAAATAAACCAATATTCAAATCAATTTATGTTTTTATATGAAAACAAGACTTAAAGACTTAAAAGTGAGGATTCTCACTAATTGAAGAACGTCTGAAGCTCCTAACTTAGCCCTCAGAGCTTGTTTGGTTGTTTGAATGTAAGAAGACTCCTTCTCCTTCAAAGAACTAGACTCCTAAGCTTGGAAATCCACTTCCTTTTCTTCTTTCTCTTAGTTTTCTCTTTTTCTTTTCTCTCTTTTCTCTCTTGTTTCCTATCTCTCAATCATGGCCAAGAGTCCCCAAACATCAGGTTTAAGCCTCTTCTTAAGCCTCTCTATTTCTCTCTCCACTTTCTCACATAAATCTAGGTTCACTCTCCACCTAATATTACTCATCATTGCTTCCTCTTTTCCAACTCATTTCTGCCTTAAAAGTCTTCATTTTTTCAAAAAATGCAGAGATAAGGTAAATTGTGGTCGGTTTTTGAGTTAAATGCAGCAATAAATAGCATTTATTGCTGTAGGGGACATGAGTGAAGAGGCGACGCCTCATGAGGTGAAGAGGCGCCGCCTCTTTGTTGAGGCGATCGCCTCTTCACCCAGGCCTGGCCTAAAAGGCTTGGGTTTGGGCTTTGAGGCTTAATGGGCTTAGACTGGGTCATGTGTTTTGGGTTAGGCTTGAAAGATTCGGGTTAGGTTCAAGCTTTCGGATCTATTCTAAAAAGATTCCAGACTCTTCTTACATTCGAGATACGGACTTTCTCATCACCGGCTTTCGTTGCGGGCCCAAAACGAGGGTGTCTACA
>CATIWK010045880.1:0-15734 GCA_949634005.1 Mallotus japonicus | reverse complement strand
ATTATTATTATTATTATTATTATTATTATTATCAATTGTCTAACAAAAATTCAAGTCACTCCATATAAACAAGGCAACTACAATTAATTCCTTACATATTTATAATAATCCAAATACATCCTATAATATACATACTCAAGTATATCATTGCAATACACTTTGATAAATACAAAACAAATGAGAAAATGTGAAATACACATAGCCAAATGGAATGATTTAAGATGCATATGTTCAAGTGAATTATATGCAATGCATATATATTAAATGAAATGCTTATGGTTAAGGTCAAGGATGTTACACCGAACTTCTTTATCCCTTGAGGGGTCATTCTGGGTCACTGTAGGTGGTATGATTATGTTGTTTTCTAAATTAGCAACTCCGAGGTTATTATCTTGAATTAAGGCGTTCAGCTGCTGTTGCATGAGGAGCATCTAAGTTTGAATGTTCTGGATCATGGCTTCTTTATTTGTTGGAGGCTGATTGAGTGTTTGAGTTACTATGTTTAGGTCTGGTGTGTTTGTAATGGGAGTTCCTGAAAGATTTGGGAAAGGTATAGATGAGATGAGTCTACTAGCCTGGTGTAGAGGAGCATAGTAAGGAAAATTTGCACCCAGAGTCGCCCATCCTTGGGTAACTCCGAATGGCATATAAGGGTTAAAAGGAATTTGTATTGATGGTCTGGCATTTTGAGTGAGAGCTAATGGATCAATTGGTTGGATAGGAGCAGACGGGTTGATAGGGGCTGAAGGATTAATATGGGCCTCTGGCGTTGTGCCTGGTGGATTAATCTGAGGATCGATGATGGATGGTGGACTAGATGCCATGATTTGAGTTGCTTTACTCGGTAGATGATAATGGCTTTTAACTCAAGAGATTCCCACAGACGGCGCCACTTGATAACTTGATTTCCGGAACCTTTGAGTCCTGCGGTCAAGTAACCAATAAGAAGCAAGGTGAGATGTGGGGTTTCCCCCACTAACCCTCCGATACTTAAGTTAGAGAATGTAGAGAGAGAGTTCTTAGAGAGATAAAGAGAGTAATAGTTGAATAGAATAGAATGAATAATAAGGGGAGAGGGAATGAGTATTTATAGAGAATGAGATATGCAAACCTAAGAGGAATGAGATTTCTCTTGCATGTAGGACTTGTGTCTTTTAGAAGTAGTTTCTTCCTAATCCGGGACTCCTTTTCCTATTTGGTTTGAGCTTTTTTTCTCTGCAAGTTACTATATTTTTAGGAATATATTTGGTATATAGAATAGGAATATACCTGTGGGTATCAATTATTGATAAAAAAATTTAATTATTTATCAAAATTTTTATTTTTTCTTATAATGTTAGAATTATTAATTTTGTTTGTTGCTTCACTTGATTTTCACGTATACTCAAAAAAGTTGAAACACAAAAGAAATTCAAATATTATTTTGCTTACTCATATTAATGAAAGTTAAATATCTTTAAAAGAAAAAAACTTCAACTAGAAAAATTCATAATCATCACAATATCTTACGAGAAAAAAGTTTAAAATAAAATTTATAATGGAATATATTTATCTCAATTAGGACCTAATATAATTAAAATAGGTGTCACAGTCTGTAGGCTTGAAGGGCTTAGGCTGAGGCATTGCTAGTAGGAGGAACCTGTAGGCTAGTGCCATAGAAGAGGCTCAATGAAGATGGTTGGAATCAAGCAAAATCAAAGGTTTTTTGTTTGTACCCGAAATGCTATTAATGGAAGACTTTTTTGATATGGAGTGGTTTGTCGTACTACTACATCTGAAGAGATGAGATGTGGGTGAATACAGCTTCCATATATGTTGATGGTTCAGTCAAGTTGTAGGCGACTACAGTAAAAGACATAAAGAAAGTGAAATGTGAAGTGCAACTTGGTCCATTTTTGAAGATGAGTTTCATGTAGAATGAAGGATTCTTTTGTCCGGTTGTGATCCGACATGTTAATGTTAATGAGCCAGAAGTGAACAAGTTGCATGGTCATAATATTGGGTTGGGTCAGCTTTGAGTAGGGCTACAAACGAGCTAAACTGTTTATGAGTATTTTGGTATTCGACTCGATAAAAACTTATTTGAATTTGTATATTGAAACTCGTTTAATAAATGAGTCGAACTCAAACTATATAAAAACTGAACTCATGAATAAATTTGAAAGTAGTTCGTGAGTCAATTCGTAATTTTAATGTTTAATAATTTAATTATATATATATAATATATAAATTTTTATTGTAAAAAAATTTTAGAAATTAAATTATAATTTATTCAGTAAATAATTTATTTTTAATGTATAATTTTAATTTATAGTTTGTATTTTTAAAAATTTGTTGCCTCGTTTAGTTTCATTTAAGCTTGCAAACAATTCGTAAACATCAAATGACATAGCAAATTCGGTTCGAGTTTCACTCGACTATAAACAAATTAAGTTCCAACTAGCTAAAATTTGACTCTAGGTTTGACACTCTACCTTTAACTTTTTATTATTAGAAATTAATATTTTTAAACTAATTTTTATCAACCACCACAAAAATAGATCTCACAAATATACATATGAGATTTCATGAATCACCTGAGGCGGGCCTAATTGGCCCTATGCATCACATGGCCTGCTTGCCCAAATCTCTAGATCTACACGCACGAACCACCAGACCAGTCCACCGTGCCAAACACCTGGCCCACCTTTCTTTATTAACACGAACCGCACGCACCGCACCTTTTTTTTTTTAAAAAAAAGAGAAACACTGTACCAATAAAACGCATACGTCCAAAGAGCAAAACGCTCGCACTTCACTACACGAACATTAATGGCTGCTGCTACTTCCTCTTCTTCACTCTCTCACTTTCACACTCTTGTTGCTATTATTGTTCCATTATTGTTCAGTTCAGTCGCTGCTTCTCAATGCAAGAACACACCGATCATCTTCAACTTCGGCGATTCCAACTCCGACACCGGTGGACTCGTCGCCGGTCTTGGTTTCCCTGTTAATCTCCCTAATGGCAGGTTATATTTTCGCCGATCAACTGGTAGATTGTCTGACGGTCGTCTACTCATAGACTTTCTCTGTAAGTAGCTAGCTCTATTCTTTGTCGGTCAAAATACGGTCATCCAACGGTGGGTGCGTGCTTACTTGATCGATGTTTTTGTCATTTCTTTTTGCAAAGTTGTTGTGATCAATGATCATCATCTCGTCACTGTTCTTGTCCTCGTTTTCGGTGCCACTTTTGATTGAGGTTGGGTCCTTTTTGTTTTTGTCTTTTTATTCATATCGTGCACAAAAAGTTAGAATTTTTTTTTCCTGGAAATGGTGCTTGAAATGTACTTTTGCTTAACATTTGCAACTTTCTACTTAAGTAACGGCTCTGAATTTACTTATGTTAAAATTAGATGAAAAAACAAATAAATGTGCTACCATTGTTTTGATATGAGATCCTCACTTCACTTGTAGCTTTACTTTTTCTTGCAGAATCAGGAGCAATGCTTGTAGTTCTATAGTTTAATTAATATGATTGTAGATTTGTAGCCATGTAGATAAATAATGGAGACAACTGTATCTTTCTTTCCTTGTTGTTTATTTGTATTATTAAATTCCAAGTACCCATTTGGTGCCCATGTCTGACAGGGTGACTGGCATCATGGAATAGGATCCAAAGTCTTAAAATATAGTATAAAAGATTTCAAAGGCTAAGTGGGTTTTTCCTTTCGGTGGCAGGCCAAAGTTTGAATGCTAGTTTGCTTAGCCCATATCTGGACTCATTAGGAGGGTCCAGGTTCACCAATGGTGCAAACTTTGCAGTTGTGGGTTCTTCTACTCTCCCAAAGTATGTTCCTTTTGCATTGAATATTCAAATTATGCAGTTCCTTCATTTCAAAGCTCGTGCCCTTGAACTTGTCAATGCTGGTAAATTCTCTCATTTTTCATCTCTTTCAAAATGTGCCCATATCCAGTATCAAACTTTGTGGCCTATGTAGTGTTACTGTTCCTTGTCTTGAACCAAAAGGATCAGACTCTAATATGTTTATATCAACTTGGATTACATTTTCATTCTAACTTGTAAAATGTATTGTGTGTGTGTGCGTAAACAAGTGAACTTGTATGATATTGAGTTTCGTTTTTTTTAGGTTCAAGAAATTTGATCAGTGATGAAGAGTTCAGGAATGCACTTTACATGATTGATATTGGGCAAAACGACCTTGCTGATTCATTCTCTAAAAATCTATCCTATGTGCAAGTGATCAAAAGGATTCCATCTGTTGTTCAGGAAATCGAAAATGCTGTAAAGGTAAGTTTGTAGTGCATGCATAGCTTGGCAACTAGACCTCAAATACTTACCTTTGTGTAAATATGTCAAGTTTTGTTACCAAGGTTCTTGACTAAAATGGGAAACTTTTTCGTATCAAATAGACTTTGTATGATCAAGGAGGCAGG
This sequence comes from Mallotus japonicus, assembly GCA_949634005.1. NCBI lineage: Eukaryota > Viridiplantae > Streptophyta > Magnoliopsida > Malpighiales > Euphorbiaceae > Mallotus > Mallotus japonicus. The sequence goes on along the minus strand of CATIWK010045880.1, from coordinate 11,300 downwards.
AAATTCTGGATACACAGCACAGGACCACTAGAATGCCTCCCTCAGAAACTTACATTAGTTCAGAAAGAGGATCTAGATTCACATGGATGCATTTCAAGTTACAATAATGCTGCAAGGCTGTTCAACGAAGAATTGCGCCGTAGATGCCAAAGGATGAGGTCTCAATTGGCAGGTGCAACTTTAGTCTATGTGGATATGTATTCTATCAAGTACGATCTCATTGCCAACTCCTCTAGATATGGTAAGTTAAACGCTGCTGCTGCTGTTGCTGTTCTTCTGTTTAAGAATCATCAGCAGATTTTGAGTAATCACATTGGCTTGATTATATATCCGACTGTTGCAGGTTTTCCGGAACCTTTAATGGCGTGTTGTGGTTATGGTGGAGCTCCATATAATTACAATATTAAGGTAACATGTGGTCAGCCTGGTTTTCAGGTTTGTGATGAAGGGTCTTCATTTCTAAGTTGGGATGGAATCCACTACACTGAAGCAGCCAATGCAATTATGGCGTCTAAATTACTTTCAACAGCTTATTCTTTCCCGCGTTCTACATTTGATTTCTTTTGTCACAACTGATTGTCATTTGCATTATGTTTGTTTTCTTTTACAATATAATCTTTCGAAATGTATCCATGATGTGCTGTAGAGAAGATTGGATGTTGTAGAGGTTGTAAACTTACCATTGTTGTATGGTTACTAGTAATTTATAAGGTGTTGTTTAACTTGCTTCTTGTGATTTATCCTTTTAAAACAGTACTTTTTATGTAAAGCATTGAACATTAATTACTTGGCTGTGTGCAAGAAGGCAATGCTGGTGGCCAAGAGGCCTTTGTTTAGCAAGTATAGTTAAATACAGAAATTCGCCTAAAAAAAAAAAGTTAAATACAGAAATTAAATACAAATTTATCTCTTAACAATATTGTCTTATAATGTTCATAGTCTTCTTAATTAAGCCTTTTTTTTACCATTACAAACTTGGAGTGAGAAATTTAAAATCGAGTCCCGAATGATGCATAGTAACTTGATGACTAGGCCAAATATCATTGGTAATTAGCATCTTTTATGCGTTAACGTTCGTGATATATAAATTCATTATTAAAACATTCATCTAGCTAAAATTATAATTTTAAAAATATTTTTCAATTAATTGAAGCATCTGACTAGTATTAATTCAAGGAATAAAAATATTATTTGAATATTTTAAAATATTATTATAAAAATATATATATTATTTTATACACCTTCTATTTGGGTCCGCAACGAAAGCCCGGTGATGAGCAAGTCCGTACTTCGGATGTGAGAAGAGTCCCGAACCTTCTTAGAAATGAATTCCAAAGCTTAAAACCTAGCCCAAAATGACCAGGCCTAAGACATAGACATTGAACCCTAGCCCGCTAGCCTTCAAGCCCAAGCCCAAATTGCTAGCCCTGGGTAAAGAGGCGATCGCCTCAATGAAGAGGCGCCGCCTCTTCACCCTGGTTGTTGGTGAGGCGCCGCCTCATGACACTTGTCATCTACAGTAATAAATGTCATTTATTGCTGCATTTAATTCAATCCCACTTGTTTTTCCAGCTGCATTTTTGGAACAAAAACAAAGACTTTTGGGGTTAAGAAGAGCTGGAAAAGAGGGAAGCAATGATGGGAAATACATGGTAGAGAATAGACTTGGGGTTTTGGGAAAGAAAAAAAAAGGAAGAGGGTTTTAAGTAGAGATATTTCACAAAAAAAAAAGGGAGGCTGATCATTCTTAGAAAAGAAAAGAAAAAAAACGTCTTTGAGAGAGGAAAGGAAAAAACCAAGAGAAACCAAGAAGAGGAAGCAAGAGAAGTGATTCCTAAAGCTTAAGGAGACCATTCCTTTGAAGTAGAGGGACTCTTGATAGCATTCAATCATCAAAACAAGCTCTGAGGGCTGAGTTAGAAGCTGCAGGAAGTCTTCATTCAGTGAGAATCTTTACTTTTAAGTTGTTAAGCTTCATTTTTGTATAAAGAGCATAAATTGCTAGACTTTGGTTTCTCTTGAGTATTTTGTTGTTTATGTGATGTTATATGCGAGCATGATTGTGTAAATACATGATATTTAAGTGATTGAATCTCTGTTTTGTGTCTATTTGCATATATATTTGAGTTACTTAAGTTTTAAGAAAGGGTGTGTCCCTGAGGCAAATCGCCCTGTCGAAGAAGCGACACCTCTTCATAGAGGCGCCGCCTCTTCGTGATGAGGCGATCACCTCTCGCCCAGAGTCATGCATGACTCTGGTTCGTTTTAGTATACATTCAGTTTATTTTCTGTATATTTCTCATATTTTATACCCGTTATATTTGATATATGATCTTCCGTGTGTTAATTGCATGATTATCTTTTTCGAATGGTAATTTGTTTAAATGGTCAATTCAGGCTTTATGCGATTATTCATGTAATTATAATTGTCATTTATGAATATTTGTGATTTTTAAACTAACAATATTTGTTGTAGGTTTGGTAGTGATTTATAGTCTTTATTTCAATTAATTAGTTCTTGAGTGGTTTTCATTTGGATTATTGTAATAATTGTACAAAAATTGTAATCCTTAATCCCTTTCCCATTTGTATTGAATGTATGATTGTAATATTCTTTTAATTATTTGTTTAAATTGCCAAGGTAATAAGCAAATAAATGAGACTAATGTGCAAATTTGGTAACACTTGAAAATTGAAAGCATGTGTGACAAACTTTCAATAAGGAAATCATTTAATAACTAAAGGTAATAATATATGAAACACGAACGGAGGCCGACCGCAAGGTCGGGTGGGCATTCGAAGCCTATACCCAGTTTCCGGACCCGATCTCTGAAGACGGCTTCTAGGTACTTCCGTGGAATCTAGTTGCTGTAAGTGTGTCTGGGTTTTTATTCGGATGGCGACTCCATCTCAGTTAATGGGAATAAAGCCTATATTCGTATATCTTAATAGGCCCTGAGTTTACACAGTGTCGTGGTCGCCAACACTTGGGTGCGCGCTAAACCCCGCTGCCTACACCTAATCAACAAAGTCTTCTCCTAGGGACGAAAATAAATGGAAAATTACGTGTGGCATAGGGTCGAATTCCCCGAATATGATTCGTTACCTGCAGTTGGTGTTAAATTTTATAGCCACAGTGGATTAAACCTTTCCTCTACAGCTGCTACTGTCAAAGTATTTGAACTTCTCAAACTCAATCATTCATCATCAAGAAGCAGCATCTTCTGTACGTCAAGTAATTACCTAAACCACGTCAAGTAATTACCTAAACCATTAATTCTTAAAGTTGTGTCTTATCTTTTATGTTGGTAAGATTGTGCAAATTGTTTGACAAGTGACTTGCATCTTCCTATATTTCTTCGAACTCGTGACTTGACATTCAAGTTACCTCTCCAGAAGGCATTATGCGACATCACATGCGAGTATGAATCTATGTATAAACCTGGTTCACTTAAAAATATTTTCTATCTTACTGGTTATGTGCCACTTAAAATAAAGACAAGAATTGAATTTACAATAAAAAATACAACTATATTTGTATACTCAAGACATGTGTTCCCTAACTACATATATATGAATCACTGGCATCTGCCTTCTATCATTTATTCACTGCAAAATGAATTGCTACACAAGAATGGATACAATAATCAAAGCAACATTACAAACAACTAAAATTTTATTTATTCAACATGTATAGTAAATAATTAAGTACGGTATGTGGTGAAACTAGAGGCTGGTAGCTCAGTAATCTTCTGCTATCACATCTGATCCTACTGGCGTATAACCATAAGGAGAGGCACAAGCAATGTGATCATCCATTGCAACTTCCCTGGCAGACTTGAGCTTGCTGCATAAAAAAACATTAATGAGATAAAAAGATTTTTGCAGGGACTATTGACTTTGGTGCCCATTGCCATTAGCATTGTGCTCTCAAAATTCCAAGTTCTGAAAGCTCATTTACAAGGTGTTAAAAGTCAGTTGGTGGGCTTGATTGAGAAATGTTTTACTGCATCTAATTGGTTTTATCATTCAAAGCAAATGAAGAATTAAACAAGGAAAAATAACAATGATGATAATAACGTCAACGCCCTACAACAACTTATAGCATGTCTTTGAAGAACCACTCACATGTTCTTTTTTACAGGGTCAAGACCTTTAAAAAAATTGTGGAGATCACGGTATACGGTTGTAAGCTTAATCACAGATATTAATTAGAAGATACGCCAGCAGATACTGATTAATAAATTAAATGTTAATTACCTGGATTTCCAGCAGGAGAACCTGGAGTTGATTCTGAATTTGAAACTTTAATCCCAAGGCTGGCACAATCAGATCCAATCGCACCTAATTAACAACAACCAAAAAAACAACAACCAAAAAGACCACAACCATGTATAAGTTGATTCCAAAATTTTTGCAAGATTGTCAATCAGTGTTGAATTCAATTAAAAGGGTAGATCGTAAAAGTTCTTACAGGCGCTGTAGCAAGGGAAGTAAGCGACATCAAGAAGGTTGGAGAATCCTGAATTGCATGTACAGTAGTAGTTGTACTTGTATGTTGTATTCTTTGTGCAGGTACCATCTCCACAGTACATCCAGTAGCAAGCTATACATGTATGAAAACATATTAAAGACTTTTGACTGTGAAAAATATGTGTATAGTAGTGAATTATCAGGGTACTTACGATCGTAGGCTGATGAATTCAGAGGAATTGTTTTTGCTGGAGCTGGAGGTGGAGCTGGTTGGCAGCCGTTGTACTTGAGAGTACCTATAAACAACAAAACAGACTTAAAGTTGAAATTCTGCCAACATAGTTGGTTTAAGTACTAAAAAAACTTGAATTCTCTTAAATAAAGTTTCAGAGTTCGATCGGGAGAGTTTTGCTTCTAGAGTCAATCTGACTCGATTTTCAAAATAGTTGGAGTCCATCATAATTCTTTCTGTTTAGTTCTTAAGCACCCTCATCATCATCATCGACACAAGAAACAAAAGTGAAGAAAAGCTTACATTTTGGAATGACACAAGGGAGGAACTCAAGATCATCGTCAACATCAGCATCATCGCTTCTGGCCCAACCATCTTCACATTCGCAGGTATAGCCTAATGGTCTTAGGACGTTCCCTACACATTTTCCTTTCCCACATTGCACTTCATTACATATTGCATCTGCAATAATTCACCAAAAGAACACACTCATTTTCATCATAAATTAATTTTTTTTAACACCCAGTAGACTATAATTTCATATATAACGAGTCAAACACTCGATCATCAATAATATATATACATATATATATATATATATATATATATATCATAAAGAGAAAAGAAGTACCATAGACAGGAGTTAAAGGATCATCCCCAAGAACAATAGTAGGCAGCAGCACAAGAAACAAAGCTAGAAAAGAGAATTTCTTTGAAACAGCCATATCTTTCCCAGAGAGAGAGCTAGAGAGCAAATGAGATATCATGCAATTTGCAAAAAAAGTCAATGATATTATGCTTTTGAAGTTAGTACTGTATTGTAAGTGTAAATATATAGACCCCAAAACCTTACCAAACTCAGAGATTATGTTTTTAAACAGTTTCTTGAATTGATTGAAATTTTCTTTATAACAATGACTAGAAGAAGAAAGCTGCTTATTATATATAATAATATATTGTTGTCTAGAAGTTTCTTGTGGAGGCATGACTATTCTATTATTTTTAGAGATAAGTACGAAAAATCACTTAGTAATTTTATGATTTTAAACTTTTAAATAATTTTTTTTGTGACACTTTTAAGTTTGTATTTTAGCCGTTATATACTTTTTAGTATATGTGTCTAACATCATTAACTTTGTCCTACGTGGCGCTGATGTGGACACGTGACGCTGATGTGGCATTGACACGTAGGCGTCGTATAAGACGAAGTTAACGGTGTTAGACACATACACTGAAAAGTATATAACGGCTAAAACACGTATTTAAAAGTGTCAAAAAAAAACCACATACTTAAAAGTCTAAAACCGTGAAACCACATAGTGATTTTCCGTACTTATCCCTTCTTTTTATATATATATCTTTGAATTTCTTCTGCTATTTTTTTTATTTGTATTTCATATGTCTTGTATATTTTGAATTAATCAAACGTTTTATTTTAATATTTGGGTTATCTTTTTCTTTTTTTTAATTATATATGAGGAATGAGTCTCTCATGTTGTTAAATTTTTTTTTATAACTATTTTACCCTTGACGTTACACTCTATTTTCTACCAATTTTTTTATTATTTTTTTGAACAACTGGGAGGTTAAGGGAGAATGAGGATCAAATTCATGACCCTACCTTATAATGTCCATCACCTGAGCCATTAAATTACAAAAGGAGGACACCAAATTTTTTATTATTAGGAGAGTAATCAATTAATTTAGGTATACTAATAAGCTCAAAATAGTGGTTAAACTGTTGATAAACTGTACAAAAAGGATAATTATTTTTTAAAAAAATTATGTGAAAATTAATTTTGTAAATCAACAATAATATAATTAATATGAATGTACATTTTTTTATATTCTTAAATAATAGCAGTTATTAGACTATTTTCTCAATATTTCAACTTAATCGTTGTAATACATGAAGAATAGGTAGGCACCTTCCTTCATCCTTCAACAAGGTCTGGCCAACAACAGTTGGTTAGTTAAAAATATATATATATATTTATACAATACAAATTTGGACAAGAATGTATAACAAACTTAGAAATATAGGTAAGAATTTCTCTAAGGGTAAATTGGGTATTTAGGTGGACATGAAAGTCATATGGGCAATGCCGGTCCATGGCTGCAACAAACAAAGGGCTTTGTGCATCTAGGCAAATCAAACAACGCCCAAAAAAATAAAAAAAAAAATCTAGGCAAATCAAACAAATACTTGCACATGTTAATTTAAAAGAAAAAAAATTATGCACCGTGAGCTGATTCCAGACACATAAGTACTTTAACTTGTAAAATCTGCTAAAAATATGATTTTAGAAATTTTTATAGGGTCAGACATCTAATTATAAAAAAATATTATTTGAACACCAAAATAATAAAAATAAAATTGTTCGGACATCATTTTTTTTTTTGAACAAAGGTTCGGACATCATTTTATGCATGTATTTTAAAAAAATATATAATATTTTTATATGTGCTGTTCAAGTATTTAATTTTATATGACTGAAAAAGCTGTATATAAAACTATAAAAATTCTCATGTCAGGACTTTTGCTTCTTAACTTCACGAAATCATAATTTGAATTCAAACACTGTTTCCTTTTAATATGGGTAGCTATAAAATATTTTCATAAGAGAACTTGGTCTATATACAAAATTTCTTCTCTTGTCTTCCAAGCATGAAAATAACACTAATTTGCAATATGCTTTTTACATTATAAATTTCAATATTTGTTTCAACAAATTATAAATTGTAATATGGAAAGCTTTATTTTTAGATAGTGTGTATGGGTTTACATGACTTGAACTCTAAAATAGTTAGAGTCCTTGCAGCTACTGAATACCGGAGATATCAGATGAAAAAAAAAAAACATTTTTCTAGTCCAATTTGAAACATGAAAAAATACAACAATTTTTCTTAGAACTAATTATGAACAAAGTGAAAAATGTAGGAGAAATTGCTTCTTATGGTGGTTATAATTTCAATTTGCAAAATAATCACTTCCAATTATAATTTCTTTTTAAACTCTTTTTAATGTGCTAATAAAATGTCAATAATTGTGTAATCAAAATTCAACGAACAAGAAATTCTAGAAGAGTGCGAATAAAATGATAAAAATCAGTTCCTCTTACAAAGTCAAAATTCACCAAATATGGGCATAAAAAAAAGAAAAAAAATATGTAGCCACTAACAATGCATATGTTGTAGAAGTTTTAAAAATATACAGAAGTCATCTACAACGGTTGAGAAGTCAAAGAGAGACAAACATACACTAATACTTACAAGATTACTTACAAACCTTGGTTTTATTTCATAACCAAGTTGATAAAATTTTTGTAAAATGATGAATTACGATTGTCAAAGTTCTTGCATCACAACTCTCTCAAATGTTTTCTTCTACAGGTAATTAAGATGTCTGATCAATTGAATGTATTGAATTTGATTTATTTATTTTTTATTTTTTCCTTTCCGTTGATAATATCATTGATGTTTTGAGTTTTAAATTTGGATAAAATATGTTTGAACTAAGAAGAAAAAATGTCTCTCATGAATAGTTTAAGTGGCAAAAAATGTGAACATTTAGATATAAAAGAGTAGGGTTCGAACCCTACCCCCTACTATTCCCTTTGTGGTCGAAAATTAACCACTTCAACTAGCTAAAAAAAACCAAAGTAAAAAAAATAAGGTTTTATTATTATTTTTACTGAAGCATAATATTTGAGATAATAAAAATAAGGTTTCTTGCTACATCTCTCTGTACATTCAAACTTGTTTTACGAGAAGAACTAACTTGCGACCTTGACATTGTCTACAACCAGTTGAATTGGAGGATGCCATGATCAGTTGAGACAAGTCTGAAATTGTTTTGAAGATGAATAGCATAGCGATAAACAGAGCAACAAAAGCCATTAAGGAACTAGAGACAGACAGAACATGCATCAAGATAAGAAATTTGGATCACTCGCACTAAGATTGCATGCCAATCAAGAGAAGTAGACAAGCATCTAAGGCAGCTTGAACTCGTGATATCATAGATCATGCATGAAGACAAGAAATTTGAATCATTCGCACTAAGATTGCAAGCCAATCAAGAGAAGTAGACAAGCATCTAAGGCAGCTTAATCCAACCTGAACTCGTGATATGATTAACCAAAGGATTATAACACAAAATCAGCGGGGTTACATAACCAATCTCTACACACTTTAGCTAAGCAGTCACCTAATTGCCATTTTCCAATTACTACAGCCACTGAAGATAGTTTTGAATTTTCAATTAAACAGATATGCTAGTACTGCATAAAGCAAACAGAAAAAATAACCACATACGCAAACATTCACAGCTCCAACATAAGGGGGCGGTTGAGAGAAGAAAGGGCACTTTGCAAATTGAACCACCTGCAGAAATTTTATTATACCAGTTTATCCCATTACAGTTGCTTTTAGGAGATGGACAACAAAAAGATACAAATGACATCGTGGAATTTAACCTCATTCGACAGAATATTTTATCGTATCTCAATATATCCTTAATTCTATCCATCCCATCATCCAGTTTTGAGAACAAGAGTGCAACTGCTACCCTATTATCTCAAGACCTGATGATTATATTGAGGCATAATAAGCTTTCAGCCTTCCAGCAGGTGCAAAAGCTGGTTTCAGAAGTGGTGTCCATGCACAGCTATCAGTCTAAAAGCACAAAACAGCATAAAAATTCCCTCACATTGTAACTTCTATTTAGATCTGTCTGACTAAACATATTTACTCACTAAAGCTCATATATGCATTTTCCTTCACCAACTATATCTTAATGAATACTATTAATCATAAAAGTTGGAATAGAGAACATAAACAACATGTTCAAATGCAACATGTATTTCCAAACACTAATTTATCAGTATTTGTCCAATTAGAAAAATTGTTTCCCCTACTCTGTCTGCTCAAAAATCTTTGTAGCTCCCTTTAAGCCTCATTCATTTCCTAAAGTAATACAGCCTGAATTCAGAATTAACATACAAGAGTAGCAAAACATAGAACATTGACCTCAGAAACTACCGCACAAACTAGAACACTATCAACTAAAACAAAAACACAAAGGCTATGGTAATCTTCTTCCTATGATTCAACACATAAATCCTCAAGTTCCAACAAATAACTACTACAGAGGTTCATCCAACAAGTCAGAACTAATCACCAGCATGAATCATAGATTTTTCAATACTCAAAATAATTAGAAGTTTCTGCAAACAAACAACCGATTCAATAAATAATAAAACCATAAAACCAAACATTTCCATCAAACAGGACATCATCAAGAAAAGCCAAGTCGGCAAATTAGATTATAATCATTACAAGTACCATTCCAATTCAAACCAAAATCCATTAAATCGAATAGCCACAAACCTAAATTAAAACCCTCTCCTTCCCAATAAATATTCCAAAATCAAAAAAAAAAAAAATTATATTGGCACATATCTTTTTAACAGCTGTTTACCGGCAACAGCAGTAGCAGCTGCAATACCTCCAACAGCACCAGCAATAGCAGCAGACCTAGGCCCTCCAGCAGCACGATAAATAGCACCAGTACCAAGACCAGCAAGAGCAGTATTAATCAAATCATCAGTATCTCTATAATGAATCAACACGCTTTCGATACCAGCAAACATTAACCCTAAAACCCCCAAATTATTCCCAAATTTCCGACCCATCAGCCCACCTGAATTCAAAACCCTGTTGACACGCAACTTCATGGTATCACCAGGCTCAGCGGATCGGATTCCGTCTAAAGAACCCTTAGCTCCCCCAATAATTGCGCCGGACAAATAGCCAGCTCCGGTATAGTATTGAAGATTTTCGCTCCAGCTACGGCGTTGCCTTGCAGCTTCTTCGTCAAAAAGGAATTCAGGCGATGTGGGTAGCTTGTACAGGTTTTGTGCTGGTATGTTATGGAGATCCTGATAGGGATGGTACGTGAAGTATTTGTTATTGTCTGATTCGTCCATGATTAGGGATTTTCCAGCTCGAAGGGAAGCAAAAGGTGCGATCTTTATGCGATTCTAGGGTTTTTTGGGGGGTGTCTGGTTGATTGAAGAAGCATCCAATGTCTACCGGGTAGAGGAGGGTTCTAGGAACAAGCAGAGACTTTTTAGGGTTTAACGGCAAAAATAGAAAAAAGGGTTTTTGTTAGTCTTTACTTTTCCTTCAAGAAGAGGTTTTTACTTTTTCCCCTTGTGATAGGTTACTTTTATTATTTTTTTTTTAAAAAAAAGAAAAGAAAAAACTATTCTTTTGAAAGGTATCTTCTATAGTTATTTTCTTTCAAAATAAAGTAACTTATTTTGTTCACGAAAATTTATCAAAATTTACAAAAAATATAAAACTTTTATTTTACTTTTTGTTAAATAATATTATTTTTCATAAATATAAGAATTAGCATTTATCAAGATATATTTTTGTTAAATTATTAATTTATATAAAATTAAACTATTTTTTATGGAAATAATTTTTATGATTATTGAATTTTTTTATAAGTAATATAGCTACTTTATCAATTGAATTTTTTTTAGATTGGTATTTTTGTAAATAAAAAATATTAATTTAGAAAATT
>CATIWK010045860.1:0-12409 GCA_949634005.1 Mallotus japonicus | reverse complement strand
TCAATTAAGCATGTTAAGATTAAAGTTTAACATACTCTTGTGATTAAGAAGTTAATTAAAACTCATTAAGTTCCTTAACAATTAATTTACCACCGTAGACCCTGCCTACTGTCATGGCTCCCCGAAGAGCTTGCCTACTCTCATGGTCGAGTGGTCTAAGTCCTATGAGTCTTAAGCTAATAAATTCCCCTAACTCTCATTGGTTAATCTACCCCACAAACATGCAAACAAGCTGGCCAAGAATGAAAGCATATATTAAGTGCAACTCATAGAATTAACTGAAAATCCAATTAATAAAACTTGTGTTCAATCACATCATGGAATAGCTACTCCTAACCTAAACCCTAAAAGGATTTTAGCCACACAGAATTGTGGCAACAATCATAAACAAAATTAAAAGAATAAAAGATGAAGAAGAAGAAAATATGAATAAGTCTCTTGAATCTTGCGACTCATCTTCAATCTTCGACTTCAAGGATTGCTCCTCGAATGTGTAATCAATTCCCTTATGTATCCCCTTTTTATAGGAAAGATTGGTAGAAAACCTCATTGCACTTGAATTCCCAAGTCTTTTTCAAATAGGAAAACTCTTTTTCTCTGACGTGACATTGACACCACTGTGTCGAAGTGGTGTTGCGTATCAAGTCAAAATCCAGATCCTCGCACTGCTTCAACACCGCTTCAGCATGGCGACACATAACTTCAAGCTAGGATTCCAGAACGTCACACCAGTTGTACACCTCCGGTGTTGAAGTGGTGTCAGGCAAATCCTTGACTTTTTAGAATTCCTTTTTAAGCTTTCCTACAAAAAAGGGAAAACTAATTAGGCATTTAAATGAAATTCCTTATTTGACTAGAATTAAACCAAAAATAATAGAATCCTAAATAAAATAGGAAACTATAATATTTCTCAATCAAACTCAAATTCTACCCAAATTAAACCAATTTATTATTCAAAATTCATTATAATTCAACTCAAAGCATATGTAGAAATAACACACATCATAATCTATCCTAATAGATGTAATTAGTTAAAATTCAATATTTAAGATATACAATAAAAAGAATTTTCTAAAATTCTGTAGAGATTCTTACCTTATTGGATGTAATCAGTTAAAATTAAATATTTTAAATGTATGATAAACATAATTTTTAAAAATATTGTAGAAATTTTTACTTTTATTAAAATTTAAAAATAATAAAATATAATTTAATAATATGCACGTGGCTTTTTCTATGAATTTCTATCCTAGGTGGCACTTTATATTGATTTCTCTTTGCTTTAGCTTTATATAGATATATAGGTTTTAAAAATTGAAACCACCAAATTTCTTAATTTACATCAAATTCATTAGTCTCTTGGTGATAAAAGTGAAAGTGGGTATTCTAATGGAGCTTCCACATTATCAAGTCCCCCTAGTTTTGTCAAGGATACTCATTCCTCATCCCTTGTGAGGACATTAATTAAAGATCAAGATTTTAAGATCAAGAGTCTTAAGAATCCAAAGGTCGAATCTTAAAAGGGTAATGTCCTAAAGGCTCCACTCAAAGGCCTAAATCCTATCATGCATTCATGTATCACAATAAGAGATATACAAATATGCACATTAGACCCCAAAAATTCATGCATTGTTGTGATTGTCAGTTTCATGTTCATTATAGGACATTTATATCTAAGAAAGCTACCAACCATCATAGATTTGGTAGGCAAAATAGATTTGCTAAAATTAAATACTTTTATTACATGAAATTAGGACACACTAACAATGTGTGTTATGCTAGAAATTTTCATCTTAACCTCCTATCTAAAGACTATTTTGAGATTAACAAACTAAAATCGTTCATGGCTTAGGCACCAAAAGGTGTTTGATCTCATGTTATGTAGGAGTAATTGAAGTTAATCATATGCTAATTGATGATGAGTTAGTAAAACCAAATTACATGTATTGTCATTTAATGTGAAAACATCAATAAGTCCAAATAAAATTTGACCTTTGCACAATGAAAATGAATCTCAAAAATTGCATTTATTTGGCCTCATTTTTTGGTACGCCTTATCTCTTGAAACACTCTAAAGAATATACTTTATGGTTCATGACTATCAATGTTTTAGTATGTGCTATGTTTAACATAGTTTTCACCCTGCATTTTGGATTGTAATTGGCTTTTTATTTATTTTTCAACCAAGTATTATTTGGTATACTTATTTTTTTATTGGCATGATCAATCATTCAATGTTTCAATTGGTAGCATTCATCTTTCATTTGACATTTTTATTTCCAAATGAAGAGTCCAAATAAAGAAAGTTAAATCTTGAACATCACTCTTGCGATCCTGAGCATTCCAATCACAATCTTGAGCAAGTTAAATCCAAATGAAGAAAAGTGGGAGCACCACTTATAGTCCCACTCATGGTCGCGAGCATCACGTGGGTGACTTATTAAGTTCTGTAATAATTATTATAAAGCTTCAATGACTATATCTTTGACCCTCACAATCATAACATCTCCCCTTACAATCATAAACATCAAAATTTCTATAAAATGTGAAACAAACATTAAATAAAGATGGAGAAGTGTTGGGGATGAAAACCAAAGCCTTAATAGCCATATTTTTGCCCCTCAACTATAAATACAAGCTCAAGATATTTGAAGAGTTAGGGACTTTATGGCCCAAAATTATTATGTAAAAGTCCTTGAGCTAAATTTGTTTCTTTCATAATTTTTCTTTGTAGATCCTTTGCCTGTAATCAAACTCGTGTGGCTTTTATGTGTACCCTTTTTGTGAGAGTTGGGTGAGTGTTAGAGATAGCATTCTTTTATTTACTCATTCTTTAAGGCTAAAAGAGTGAGTATTGAGCTTCTTTCTCTTTAGGTTATTATTTGTCCCTTGAATAATAACTTATTGTAAAGGTTTTGAGTTAGTCTTAAAAATGCAATTGGGAAGGTTTAAGTGTGAGCCTTAAAAACACTTAGGAATAGGTTTAAGTGTGAGACTAGAAAACACTTAGTGAAAGATTGTGAGTGAGCCTTCAAAACTCAAATTGTAAAGGTTTGAGTTGAGCCTTGAAAAACTCATGTGTAATTAATCTAAATTAATAGATTGGAGTGGTGGTTTGAAAATCCTAACTTGGGTTTAAGTTAGGTAGGAAACATAGGATTGTTGAGAATCAAATTTTCACACATGCAGGGTCCAGTACATGGTACCATAGCACAGCTGTGCAATTTATGAAATCAAATTTGCACACATTTAGGGCCAGAGCACAGCTGTGCGCCTACATCGCACAACCATGTAATCATACAAACTTGAGAAAAAGCCATTGTAACATCTAGTTTTGCTTTTCATGGCTGTGTTTTTCGATTTTTTTGCTGACATAGTTTCATCTCACTTTAATATATATATACCTTTTACATGTGTAGACCTAAACATTTTTTTTACCTTTCTTTAGTTTTAGTGTTAATTTTAGTTTTGATTAGTTTTATATTTTTTTCACTAATTGAATTTTTATGTTCTTAATGTAGGTTAATTGTTGAGGAATGAGGAGTAATGAGAACCTAAATAGGAACATTGAGGACAATGTTGAATTCCAGTGTGGGGGAATACTTCTATCCTTTCATTTATTTTTGCTTTTATATTTTCCTTAGTTATTTTAAATTTTACACGAAAATTTTAAATTTTTAGTTTTTTAGTTTTATATCCCTAAGTTATTTAGATCCAATTAGGTTTAATTTAATTATTTTTTAGTATTTAAGAACATTTTAAATGTTAATCTAATTTTTCCACCTTATGAATTTTGCATTCATCAATATTATAAGTTATGTATATTAGTTTGAGTTTTCTTAGTACAATCATGGCTTAACTGAGTTCTTGTGTATGTGTTAAAACCTTAGGTTAGGATTGAGCATTAGAGTTTAGTTTAACTTAAAAAGTACTTCTCTTTTAAGTGAGTGAAAAGTGTGTGGAATACTATTTTGTCGAGAATTTTTCTTAATCGGATGATTTTAAGTATAACAACCGCCTTTGATTTTGAGTTATGTTAGAAACTAACTAATTAAAAGACAAGATGGAGCATAAAATGCACTTGTCAAATTTATTTTTACATAAAAGAAAAAAAAAGAAAAAAGAGCAAGATGGAGCATAAAACGCACTTGTTAGATCAATAAATATGAGATGGAGCATTAAACACACTCGCGAGACAATGCAAGTTTCTTTGATTTTGCAAAGTATGAAAAATGAATTAGTTAGCTATCATTCTTAAGGTTAAGGGATTTCTAACATTTAAAATTTTTGAGTTTGGTTATGATCTATGAGTTTTATTTTATGGATCTTTCATTAATTCCATTGAGAAGTGTTATCTTTTACTTGTTTAAAATCTTTAGTTTTGATAAATAAGAGTTATATTAAATATGTACTAAGTATGTTTAAATGTGGTTATGCTTTGGTAAATTCCTTAATATGCATGATTTTGGTGTTAATAAAGTCTTTGCTTAAGGACAAGCAAAAGTCTAAGAGTGGGAGAGTTGATAAGTGCATATTTTGTGCTTTTTTTGAATTGATATGTAACTAGTTTTACTTATTAAAGTGTGATTATTTTGGTTAAAATAGTTAAAATATGTTGAATTAGGATTTTATTTAGTTATTCATCAATTTTTCATAATTCATATAGATTAGGTTTAGTTTTATGTTTGGTTAAATTTGGTAATGTTTTTGGATGCATTTAAGGTGTTTTATGCTTATGTTTAGGTATTTGATAGTTAAAGTTTAAATAATAAGAAAAGGAGGGGTCAAATGAGTGAAATTAAGCTTGAAATTATAGCCTAGAATATCATACAGCCGTGTGGTTTAATGACACAACTATGCGGAGGAGCTTGAAAGCAAGACCTAGAGCAGGCACACAGCCATGAAATTATACAACATAGCCATATGGTATAGGCTAAGAGTAGAGGAAAGTACGAAGGATGGACCGCACAACTGTGCGATTGCATGACACATACCGTGCACCCTTATTTGGAAGAATTCTAACTATCACACACTTTAGTGTCTTAGCTATAACATAAGCTACACAGGTCAAAATGATATGATTCAAAGTTTTTTTCAAAGCAAAGAGATAAGGCTACAATTTTCAAGCAGACATCAAGAGCCGATTCAGTCATTGTATATGACTAAAATTCCATTGAAGTTGTGCTATTGATAAAAGGCTATACAAGTATCCTAATTCAATTAGGATTTTAATTCCTTTATAGCCCAATCCTATTCTAAAACTAAGGAATAATTTTAGCTTATAAAAAGGACTATTAGTCATAAAGAAAGAAGGATATCAGATCGTAACATTATCATTCATAAGCTTTTGCATTAAAAGACATATTTTATAAGTATTTAAGCAAGAGAATTTTTAGTATTCAAAGGCGTTGTACACATTGAAGAATTGAAGACCTTAAATTGTTTTTCTTAAATTCTTATTTTCTCATTATATTTGCTAAAATTTCTTCTATTTGTGTTCTTAATTTCATAAACATGTTAGGCTAAATTTTCATTATATACTAGGAATGATCTTAGTAGCTTTAGGGATATATTAATGAACTCTTTTTGTTTAATCAAAATCTAATTTCTTGCATATGGTTTTTAAATTTATGCTTAATGATATTCAATGTATGGTTAGGGTCAAGTTATATTGAGACTGAGAGGTGATGCATGCTTTGTATTTAAGATTTAATTTGAATATTCATATAAGTTGTTATGAGACTGAGAGAAGGTTAATTACTTAATATCTACTTTAAAATCTATTAACTTCAATTGAGTTGAGAGATTTCTCAAATACTTAATATTGCATGAGTTACCTTGTGCTTAAATTTAGTTAAAGATGTGTTAGTTTGGGTTTGAGAGGCAAAAGTCCATGAGTTTAGACTATCAGTTGAATTAATTAAATTATCTCTTAATTACTTGAGAGAGAATTTTAAGATTATTAGTGGTAAGCATCATGTAAAAAATTTAGATTAGGTTAAGTGAAGTTTGTTTAATTACTACAACAAATTCCAAAGTGAAAAGTGAATTTCTAAATTAGTTTGTGTTGATTTAAGTTAGTTATATTCTTAGTTGTTCTTCAGATTTAATTTGAGATTCAAACTTTGAATTTTCATTGATTTTTTTAGACAAATAATTAACTAAGTGAATTAGTATTTGACAACTAATCTCTATGGGAATGGTACTCATACTCTATTCACTATATTACTGGAGCGATCCGTATACTTATAGTTAGCAACAACCAAATGCCGAGCATGAACATGAGGCCGTCATAGAAAGATAAATTATAAAAGAATGGCACTCGGACTCTTGTTCCATTACCTAAAGGAAAGAGAACTGTAGGATGCAAATGGATATTCTCCATTAAGCACAACACAGATAGATCCATAGAAAGATAAAATACAAAACTCATGAAAAAAGGGTATATTCAGACCCATGGTATTGATTATCAAAAAATATTCTCTTTTGTTGTAAAGCTAAGCACAATCAAAGTTCTCTTATCTCTTAGTGAAAATTTATACTGATACCTCCATTAATTTGATATAAAGAATGCATTTCTACATGGAGATCTTAAGAAAGAGGTGTACATGGATATCCCACAGGGTTTCACTAACTTATCATATGAAAACAACATGTATAAGTTATAGAAGGCACTATATGGCCTAAAACAGTTTCTAGAGTATGGTTTGGTGGATTTAGCCTAGCCATGAGAAAGCTTAGGTTTAAACAAAGTAACTCAGATCATATCTTGTTTTTAAAACATCGATATGGAAAGGCAATAATTTTAATTATTTATGTATATAATATGATAATTATAGGGGATTATGACTTGCAAAGTGTTGGGGTCGTTTTTCCGAAGCCTAAAGGCCGATGATGAAAAACCTAAAATGTCTCATCATGTAGATAATTTGATGAAGAAAAGTGATATTCAAACCTTTTTAAGATCAACCGAACCACTAAAACCCTACTCGATTACAGTTCAAGCCTTTTCAATACCAAAGTAAACCGTAAATAAACCCTAATCAAACCTTAACCATACCCTTTTGGTATTGAGAAAGGGGTCTGAAAAGAATAGTGAGAAAGAATTTCACTAGAGTTTCTATAGTTTTCAGTCTGATTTTAGTTCTTGGAGCTAGGGTTTAACCTTTGAAAGCCCTATGAACAAAAGTCAAACTTTGGTCAATGGGACTTTTAAGTGGTCAAAACGAGATCCTAGAGTCAAATTTCAGTCTGAAATTGAATTATAAAATTCTAGTGTGTCAATGGGTCCTATTTGACAAAAAGTTAAATTTTGACCTTCGGTGGTTAAACCGAGCACTGCAACTCATCCTTATCCTAAAAGGGACATTTATCAAAAAGGTGCTTAGGAAGTTTAGAATATTCCAATTTTGGAATATACTAGGACAAGTGTCAAGATAATAAAGAGAAAGGATATTCTTTTACATATTCAACCCTAAAAAGTGTAACATATTTTTACTTAATGCTAATACAGATGTTTGCCTATAAATAGAAGCTTTGAGGAAGCTTTTAGTGGGGCTTTTACAACCTTTAAAAAGAGAAATTCTCCAACATAAAAACCAAGAAAGATTCTGAATATTCTTTCAAAAAAGCCCGTAGAAAATTAGGAAGACAAAAGGAAAATAAAAGAAAAATAATGCCAAAATTGTTCTAGCCCTATTTCTCACTCTTTTCCTCTCAATCCCCTTCTAAAAAACCAAAAACCTCAAATCATCACCAATCATTAAAACATCCATTTCCCTTGAATCTAAACTAAGATCCATAATCAAACTGATCAAAAACCACACTTGACCCTTCAACTTCAATCTTAATTCTCTTCAATCAATTTTTATTTCTTGGTGATTTCTTGTTTAAATTCTGAGGCTAATCACTTTCAATAATATCTTATTGATTTGCATATCAATTATGGGGTTTAGGGCTTTGATTTTGAATTTTGGTTGAAAAAAGCTTGATTTTCGCACTGTTTAGTAATGAACAGTCAGACCAGATATTCATCACTAAATCCTACTATTGGAACTTCTCAAAATAGCTGTTGGAGAGCCAAATTTAGCTCTTTAAGTGTCTAAAATGGTCATTGATGTTTTCTCGTTCCAAGTGACTCTAATGATGGTCTTTAGGGTTTATATGGGTCCATGGTTGTACAATCAACATTCTAACCCTCCTTAAAGGTCCTAGAATGATGGAATTAAAGTATTTTAATATTATTTTCCATTTTAAAATAATTTTATTTTGATTGCCCTTTGAATATTTTTGATAATCTCTTTATAAGCTCTCAAAAATGATCCTTGTTCTTGCCTTTGAATGATGATTGTGATTGTGAATTTTGTAGATTTTGTGACTTGTTGTTGATTGTTTTATTGCATTTTCTTATGATTTATGACTTATTTTGATATTAATTTTTATTTTGAGTGTTGATTAGTATGTGTTATTTCCTTTGTTGTTGTTGATCAAGGTTTTGATTGCTTTAATTATTGATTTGACTTTACATCAACATTGATTGTTCAAGTCTTGGTCTAATTTAGGGTTTTATGATTTTTAAGTTATTTTGGCTATATTTTTTATTATAAGTCTTAATTTACATGTCTTGTGTTATTGTTGATGCTTTGTGAGTCCTACTTGTTAATTGATATAATCTATGATTCATGTTTTTTTGTCTATACATGTTGGTTATATTGATTGTTGTCAATTTAGGGTTTAGTATGATTTATGAGTTAATTCTGATTCTAAATTTAATATGTGTCCTTTTTTTATGTCTTGAGTTTAATTATAGTCTAGATTTTTTATATATATAGTGTCAATTTGTTGTCTTGTGTTGTTTTTTTTTATTAACCCCTTTCAACTCTTATCTAAGCTATATTATAAGTATTACATTAACTCTCTACTTATATACTTACTTCTTTGCATTATTGCATTTTCATGCATTCATGTGCCTTTATGTATATCACTTGCTTGATGCATATCACTATCATGTGTATACTCATTTTTAAATCCTCTAGATTCATCCTTGTATGCACCTCGGCATGCATCACTATCATTCTTGCATGAGTTTCAAAATTGCATCACATTGCATGCACCTCAGCTTGCATCATTCATCATATTTGCATGCATCCTGGATTTATTTAATGTTTGTTTGGATCATATATTTACATTAATATTATACATTGCATCTTATATATCTTTTGTTATCAATCTCAAGATCTCAAGCTCAATTACTAACTTCTACTAACTTTACTAACTTTACAGACTCTCTACTAACATCTTTAATTCTTGCTTTTATTTTGCTTCAATTATAATGTGCAAATTCTTAATACTCATCTTATTTCTATTTTGATTATATTTACCATTTACTTTGTTCAAATGTTTCTTATTTCATGCACTTTTCTTCAATTATATATGTTTTCTCTTGTTTAAATTCATGTTCTATACTTTATCATTAATATTTTAAGGATATTGTTCCAATCACTTTGTTTATGTGATTAATTGTGTTGATTTTGCCTATGGTATTTGTGCTTAAATTGGTATCATATACCAAAAATAAACCAATATGATATCTATTGGGTAATTATTTGTTTAAAATAAAATGAATCCTTTCATGTGCTTTCTTATGGTTAATTTTCTGTGTTATTACAATGTTAAGTTATTAATCTCAATTTGTTTACAGTAAAAATCATTTTCAATCATTTTCTTTAATAAGAAGGCTCACACGCCTCCTGTTTTCTTTATTTCTTTTCCTAATTTCTATAAAGATTAATCTCTCATCTTTTGTGATCAAATCTTGTCTATTTACCATTTTCACTTAATAACGGATTTTATACTAATTTTTAGAATTCATTTTCATTTATGCCAAATATTTCTTATTTCCTTCATTTTATAATATATAATCTTTTTCATCTCTTTTTTCTATAATTTCTATGATTTCTCAATAAAGATACACCTTTCAATTTTCCTTTTACAAATCTAACATTTTTAGATGCATTGTGTTCTACTTTATGACTTTATTGTTTTGTATTGTTTTTAGCTTAAATAAGTCATTCAAATGCAAGAATATGGATCACTATCTCTTTTACTTTCTAATTTCACAAATAAATAATTTTTTTTGTGTGTTCAATAATTTATGATATGAGAGTTATCCATCTAAGGTACAAAATTTTCATTTTGAGGCCTAATTTGATGGAAACTCACATTATGAATTAATGGTTCACAAATACATCAAAAGTTATTTTTTTTACATATTTTTATTAAATTATAAATTGTTTTTAGATTGTTTGAAAGTCAATTTAAAGGTTATTTTTAAACATTACCTTTTCTTTTATTTTACAATAAAATGTTTTTAAACATTTTTCATTTTCTTCTCTTTTAATTTTACAATAAAATGTTTTTATAACCTTGAGATTCGAAATTTTGAATAATCATGGAGGAGGTGTTCACAAATGTGTTAGCCATTCTTTTCTCTTATCCCTTTCAATTATTTATTATTTATTTATCTCTTAGCATGTTTAGCATAAATGTTTATATTTGTTCATAACATGTTTATTATGTTTTTACCATGTTTTGAGTTGTTTGCTTGGTCATCACACGCTTATCATGTTCACATGATTCATGTTTCATATTTTATTAAGTACAATATGTTCATGTTTTATGCTATAGTATTATGTTCATATGCCATGCTCATGCATCTTGCGATACTCATGCATATTATTTTGTTAAGTGCATATGTATATATTCCGTAGCATTTGCATATAGAAGTTCATCCATTATAGTACATATTTCTTGGAAGCATTGTATAAAACTAGTAAGGTCGACTTTACTTAGTATCCGGGCGATATGGAGATGCCTTCAATATAAAGAGCCTACTCCTACTGACATTGACATCTGAACCCAATGCTTTATCCTGCGGGCGAATTTGGTTCCAAGTGAAGGATCTAAGTTTGCCTAGTCCTTAATCGGATAATTTCTTGGGTGATACCGAGTGGCAACTTCCTATTTCTTCTGGCTGGGTAAAGGGTTGTAAGTGCATTTATACTATCCCTAAACTCTTCCAGTACTCCCCTCACTTACTCTCTATTTTTTTGTAATAAAGAAAAAGGGTTTGTGATCCAAATAGCGTCGAGTCGAACCTGTTAGCATCAACATAAAGATACTTGACAAATGAATTTGAAATGAAAAATCTTAAAGGACTAAAATATTTCTTAGGGATTGAAGTTGCTCGATCAAGTCAAGGTATATTTCTATCCTAGAGGAAATATATACTTGATATGCTTGCAGAAACTGGAATGCTTAAGTATAAGCTATCATGCATACCTATAGTTCAAAATTATGGACTAGAGATCCATGAAAATCAACCACTGACTAACATAAAGTGATACGAACCCTATCTATAATAGAGATAGAACGCGCATCCAACTTTGAATATTAACCCAAGGATCATCAAGGATAGGTTGTGTTAGCGGAGCTAGACCCCTTGCTTATTAATGGAAGCAAGATACTTATCTATTACAAGATGAACAATCACATAATCCTAAGTTTAATCTAACCTAGCAATTGTTTGCAACCCCAAGATGGCTATTTATAATAAAAACCTAATAAGAAGCAAAGTTGGAAACAAATAAACTTCCAAAACAACAAAAAGGAAATCCTAATAAAATAAGGAGTTTTATCTTCCGTCATGCATGGCTGTGCACTCAAACAACTCTTGAACATTAGCTCTCAGGATTGGGCGTGCGTCAGTAGGTGCACGGCTGTGCACTTCGAAACTCTAAGATAAACAGCTCTCAGGATTGGGCGTACACACGGCTGTGCACTTAAAACAGCAAACCAAGAATGGCCGTGCGCATGGCTATGCATAGTAAACGGCTGAATTTGCCAACATGGTCTTCATCAAAGTTGTAGCCCTTTTCCTTAAATTTCTATATCATCTTGAATTAGCTCAATCAAACTTTTGTAGACAAATTTATGGCCAAAATACTGAAGCATGCTACAAAGGTTCAAAATATGAAATTAAGCTAACTAGCTTAAATTCTTCTATATTCAGCTCCATGCTTGCGCTTGAGGTTGAATCCACCATATTGCTCATAAGATGAAGAACAAATGAATTCAATGCTTGTTTGAACTTCTATATTCTTGCTCTTGCCATTGGTCCCTCATAATGCAAAGGATCACTTAGTTGAATTGACTTGCTTGGTACCTTAGTTGCATCATTTCCCCTATCCTCAAGATGATTCATCCTCGAATCATAGCTGTCTTCTAAAGTTGATAAAATTATAGATCCTCCAAGGTCAAATACAAACTTCTTGGTTGAAAACTTCTTCTTTGAGATAATGACCCACACAATTAGCTTCAACATAATTTGAACTTGATTGCACATTTGAAA
>CATIWK010045807.1:0-11298 GCA_949634005.1 Mallotus japonicus | reverse complement strand
TATATATATAATTAGTTTATTAATATTTTAAAATATTAAAATAATTATCAAATCTTAGAAAAATATTAAATTATAACCCGCACATCGCCCGAGCTATTGACTAGTTTACTATAAAAACGATAAATTTGTATTAATATTGATGGATAATAAATGTAAAAATTTTAATTTGAGACCAAGATTTGCATAAATAAAAATATCAAACAGATTACAGGTTTAAATGAGTCTAAAATAAAAGAATAAGATGGAAAAACTTCGTAAGGTTGTTGAAGTGAGGAGTGGAAAGGAAAGGAAAGGAAAGGAGGGTCTCCCAAGTCCTGTAAAATTGAATTATTGGAGTTGATCACTTACCTTTGTACACAAGTTTCAATTACATTATTGGCCTTCTACAGTCAACAATTTAAGACTTTTAACGTGCAACATGTGAGAACTATTTTTTTTTTTTTTGAAAAAAAAGTATCTAATTCGGACAAGCCAAAAGACATGCATGAATCACATTACACGCCCCCGCGTGCCTGGCCTAGTGGCCAGGCCTTTGGAGGGGCACCTGGGGGTCTCGGGTTCGAGACCCCATCCCATCCCCCATTCCCCTATGATCAAAAAAAAAATCACATTACACACATGTTGCTAATGAAGTTGTGGTTAAACGAGCAATTACCGATATTTAAAAACTTACTAGAGGTTAATTAATTCGATTCAGCCAAAATCCCCCAATACTTTTTTTTTTCTTTCAATAATATGTTCATATGTTGGTCTAAAGCTAAAGTAGTCATACCAATCAAGGATAATATTAATTTTTTAAGAAATTCTAATTTGTACTAAAATTGGTGAATATGTACAAACTTTAACTACTTTCTAATTTTTTGTGTAATGAATTTCATCATATGTAAATAAAAGTCCACATGGTCTATATGTGTAAAACTTTTCATTAGTTTTTTAGGAAGTGATTGGCAGCTACATCCAAAATTATCATTAAACCATATCTTCTGTAGTTACACCAAACTCTCTAGGCCTCTATAAGGAATTATATATACAAAATTAGATGTAGCATATATATAGACTTTTCTTAAATTTATTTTTTATCAAATTTCTTCAAGTTTATTTTTAAATAAATACCACCTCATTGATGTTGAATCTAATGGCTTATATTTATTATAATTCAAATTTTTATTTTAAAGATAAAAATAATTTTTCTTAAATTTTTCATAAAAATGATAAATATAATACCGTATCTTATATTAAAAAAATATATTGTAATTATTCATAATCTAAATACATTATTGGTAGATGTACGCATATATTATTAATATTTTAACATATGTTTATTTTGCAAAAGCTACCATAAAAACTAATATTAATTTAGTAATAGAAATGAATCATACATTTTAGTAATTGAAAAGTATAGTAAATAAATATAAAAATAAATATAGACTATCAGATCATATTGTTTTAGAGAAAAGCTTACCAGATAGAATCTATCTAAGTTTTTTGGATAAAAAAGATATTCTAGTATAGTCCTCATATAAAAAATGATGAATTTTTATCAATGTGATTACTGAGTATAGTCCTCTATTTAACAAAATTTTATATAGACGAATTGTCAATAATAAACATCACAAACTTGATTCAGAATAATTAAAGTTCAAATTAATGCTTAATTAATTAGCTCAAGTTGTGTTTGTGGGATTGTCAAAATTAGTCATCTTCACAATAGAATATTGACTAGAATAGAATTCATATTTTACGCAAAAGTTATCAGAATTTCATCAAAAATATACAATTACCCAACTACTCTATGTGGAACCCAAAGTGCACATTTACATAAATTTTTTGTGTACTAAAATATAGAGGTGATATTCTAAAGTCCACTTCTTTATAAGTTTTCTAAAATTCATCTTCTGATAAATATTAATTATAATTAACATTATTTTAAATAAATTGTTAAGAGAGTTTTGTCATTCTAATAGTTTTATTTGGGTCGAATCGAATTAACCAAAATTTAATAGATTTTTAATACTAATAATTCAAATAAAAAAATATGATATGATAGTCTATATTTATTTTTATATTTATTTACTATACTTTTCACTTACTAAAATGTATGATTCATTTCTATTACTAAATTAATATTAGTATTTATGGTAACTTTTGAAAAATAAACATATGGTAAAATATTAATATTATATACGTACATCTACCAATAATATATTTAGATTATAAATAATTACAATATATTTTTTTAATATAAGATATGGTATTATATTTAGCATTTTTATGATAAATTTAAGAAAAATTATTTTTATCTTTAAAATAAAAATTTGAATAATAATAAATATAAGCCATTAGATTCAACATCAATGAGGTGGTGTTTATTTAAAAATAAACTTGAAGAAATTTGATAAAAAATAAATTTAAGAAAAATCTATATACATGCTACAGCTAATTTTGTATATATAATTCCTTATATAGGCCTAGAGAGTTTGGTGTAACTACAGAAGATATGGTTTAATGATAATTTTTGATGTAGCTGCCAATCACTTCCTAAAAAAATAATGAAAATTTTTACATATATAGACCATGTGGACTTATATTTACATATGATGAAATTCATTAAACAAAAAATTAAAAAGTAGTTAAAGTTTGTACATATTCACCAATTTTAGTACAAATTAGAATTTCTTAAAAAATTAATATTTTCCTTGATTGGTATGACTACTTTAGCTTTAGACCAACATATGAACATATTATTAAAAGAAAAAAAATAGTATTGGGGGATTTTGGCTAAATCGAATTAATTAACCTCTAGTAAGTTTTTAAATATCGGTAATTGATAGTTTAACCACAACTTCATTAGCAACATGTGTGTAATGTGATTCATGTCTTTTGGTTTGTCCGAATTAGAAGCTTTTTAAAAAAAAAATAAAAAAAATAGTTCTCACATGTTGCACGTTAAAAGTCTTAAATTGTTGACTGTAGAAGACCAATAATGTAATTGAAACTTGTGTACAAAGGTAAGTGATCAACTCCAATAATTCAATTTTACAGGACTTGGAGAGCCTCCTTTCCTTTCCTTTCCTTTCCTCTCCTCTCATCACTTCATTACGAAGTTTTTCCATCTTATTCTTTTATTTTAGACTCATTTAAACCTGTAATCTATTTGATATTTTTATTTATGAAAATCTTGGTCGCAAATTAAAATTTTTTACATTTATTATCCATCAATATTAATAAAATTTATCGTTTTTATAGTAAATATAAGGCAAAATCCATTCAGATACCTCTAAATTTTAACTATTTTTAGCTTTAGGCCCCTACACTTTTATTTTATATATCTAGACCCTTAAACTTCTCGGATTTTTAAAATTAAACCCTTCCGTTATAGATTGTTAGGCGTGTGTATTACACATTCAGTGACAGGCAAGTGGACAACTTAAAATATAAGTAAAATAATGTTTTTAGAATTAATAAATGTATAAAAAACAAAAAAAGGATTCCAAAATAAAATGGTGTGTCATAGAAAACTAAATTCCAAAATCCCTAAGCCTAAATTAAATTTTCATTAATTTAATTTTAATTCCTTACTTAAGAAAATTTAACTTAATAAGTTTTGAAAAATAATAAGAGTATCATTTCAAAATATAAAAAGAGTATTTTTTAACTTTTATGACAATCTAATTTTTCAATATTGATAAAGTCGCATTATAATATAGTAATTTATTAAAAAATTAAAAAATTTTATATTTGAACAATTATACAACTCTCTTTCAATATTTTTATCAAAACAATAATATAATTTTACAAACTTGATAGGCTTATAATATAATAATTTATTATGTTCTTTCTAAATTTTATATTCAAATAATTATACAACAATCTTTTAAAATTTTTGAAGTTATTATTTTTTTCATAATTAATTATTTTATAAAATTTATTAATTTTGATTTCAATTGTTTACTTATTAAAGTTTCGTAAGACTTACAAAATTCTATCATCTAATTTGATTTATATTAGATAAAATACCTAATTGAAATAGAAATATACATTTTTAAAACATTTATAACTAAAATTTTAATTAATTTAATTTTTGTTAGGGATAAAATAGAAGTGAACCTAATTAAAATAGGAAACATACTTTTCAATTAAATTACAATTATATTTTAATTAATATAATTTTATTAGAGATAAAATAGAAGGTACCCTAATTAGAATAGGAACTATACTTTCAACTAAATTAAAATTACATTTTAATTAATTTAATTTAATTTTTATTAGTAGATGACTAAATTATCCAATTTTTATATAATAACGAGTGAAGACCTTTTTGTAATTTTGCTTGTCCCCCATCCCCTTCATACATGTATATATACCAGTATTCACGTGTTTCACACGTGAACAAAAATTTTATTAAACTCGTAATATATAACAAGTTAACAATTAAACAAATTATTATTATTATTAAATAAAAATTTTAAAAATAATAACAATGTGATTTATTTATATAACAATTTAATATTAATTTAATATAGTTATAATTCATAACAATTTTTATAAATCTTTTATTTAAATAATTATATGATATTCCTTCAATATTTTTTATAATTAATTTTTCTCAACTCTATAACTAATTTCATATAAGAAAAATATTACAGTCATATTTAATCATAAGAAAATAAAAATCATTAGATATTTTTTAATAAAAAATTTAAAATAATAAAATTTATATTTTCTTCATATAAGAATTTAAATATTACAACCTCTTAAACTTATAATTTTCTAATTAGGATAGAAAATATACTTTTAATTAAATTAAAATTTTTTTAGAGATAAAATAGAAGTTAACCTAATTAAAATAGGAAACATACTTTCAATTAAATTAGAATTATATTTTAATTAATTTAATTTTTATTAGAAATAAAATAGAAGTTAATTAACATAATTAAAATAGGAAATAGACTTCCAATCAAATTAAAATTATATTTTAATTAATTTAATTTTACTTTTATTAGTAAATGACTAAATTATCTAGTTTTTATATAATAATGAATGAAAACTTTTTCGTAATTTTGCATATCCCCCCTCCCTTTCGTACATGTATATATATATATATATATATGCAGTAACTTTTATTTGTACATTTTCACATTTTATTTTGTATTTTTAATTTTATTTTATTAATATAATATTAAATAGATAAAAATTTAATTTCAAATGATTTTAAACATATAAAATGCTAAAATTAACTTCAAAATAATATAAATAGAATTAAAACCTAATACAAAAAAGTTAGAAAATTTTTATATTTAATTATACTCTCTCTTTCATTAAACATTGTTTTAATTTATATAATTTACTCTTGCATTCATATCAACATTGATTTTAAAAATATTTCAATTTTATATATTATAGGGGTTAGGTTCAAAATAAAAGTTTAAAGGGTGGAGATTTTTGCACTCCATTTTGACTTCATTTGCAATTTAAATGACTTAATTACCCTTAATTCAAAATAATTGTATTTTATTACTTGATTAAGATATGAAAAACGTATTTTTCACAACAATCAATACTGACTTAAAAGATTATTTAATTATTTACACATGATAAAAATTTAATAACTTGAATGCTAATAATTTACTTTAATTGAATAGTTTTTAAATTGTAATCACTAAGAACTATTTATAATTTTATTAATTTATTATGTTAGTTTATAATACCTTTGACTTATAAGATTAAAATTTTGTCAAAAAAAATTGTATTTCTTTTCTAATATAGTCATGAAATGTTTATTTTAATTTTTTAGTTGTATTAACATTTTAATTGTTTATACATGATCAAAAAAATTTGATGATAAGTTTGATTTTAATTTTTTATTAAATTTTTTAATAAAATGATAGAATATAATATTAAAAATATTACATGTATTACAAAATTATTATAAAATATAATATTTAAAAGAAATTTTACAAATATCAATTAAATTAAAAAAGTAGAATTTTTTGATGTAAGGTAATGAAGTCATTATCTCTAATATAAATAATGGAGTATAATTTATAAATGGAGAGAGTGCAATTAGCTCTACCAAAGTTAAAAAAAATTACAAGAAAAAGTAGATATGCAAGATAAGGATATAAGTGTCTTTTGCACTTTAAAAACATTAATAATGGAGTGTGAATATAAAGTGTTGGAGTGCAAAAATCACCACCCAAGTTTAAAAGTTGAATAGAGTATAATAAAAGTTGAGAAGTGTTATAGGTTAATTGAGTAAAGTTCAATGATGAACTTGTGCATTTGGCGAATTCAAAATTATGGTTTATTCAAACTCCCAATAAAAAAAAAGGAAAAATTGATTCATGTTTGATACATCAATAATAATAATAATAATAAAAAAGGAATTGCTAGTCGCACCTCCACTACAAGAAAAAAGCAAATTAGAAAAAGAAGCAAATTAGAAACGGTTAAATCCGTTTCTAATTTCCTAGCTATTTGCAAATAGCGACTAAATTAGAAACGGAATAATTCCGTTTCTATTGAGAAACAGAAATTTCCATAGCTGATTGTCCAAATATAGCTACAGATTTATATTCCATAACTAAATAGAAACGGATTAGAAATGAAAATTTTTGTAGCTAAATGGCCAAATATAGCTACGGATTTGTATTCTATAGCTAAATAGAAATAGAATAATTCTGTTTCCATTTAGAAATGGTAATTTTTGTAGTTAAATGTCCAAATATAGCTACGGATTTGTATTCTGTAGCTAACTAGAGATAAAATAATTTTGTTTCTATTTAAAAACGGAAAACTGTCCAAATATAGTTACGGATTTGTATTCTGCAGTTAAATAGAAACGAAATTTTCCGCAACTAAAGGCCACCCTATTTTACGCGTCAATATTCCCATCATATATTTGCAACGAAAAATTTATCCGTTTAAATTTTCTTCTCTAATTCCATCGCTATTTCTGTTACTATTTTTCTGCCATTTACTCATGCCAGCAATTAGCGACGGATTTTATTTTCGTATCAAACTTTTGTAGCAATTTTAATTTTTTGTTTCAAATCCGTTTCAATTCCATTTCTAAATTTAGAAATGGAAATTTTCGTTTTTATTTATCGTTTTGATATCGTTATTTTCTTGTAGTGCTCGTAAAAACTGATGTCATTATTTATTTTTTCTTTTTTTTTGAAATTAATAATTCCTTTTTTTTAAATAGAAAGAAACCATATTTATTTAACAAATCAAATATGTTATGGTTATTGAAGTCCATACATAGCATATAGGTTTAATATTGTGTCGGCATAACTGTGGAGATAATCTTGAGACCTAAGAGATTAAATAGAAAGAGACAACTAATAAAATATATATGACCAAATAATCATTTATGAATTCTATGGTGTTAAGAAAAAAATAAAATAAAATAAAATTCTATGGTGTTAAGAATTTCCTCGAATGAGAAATTCCGAATACTTATATTTATGAAATAATTTTTTATGTTGCGCCACTATGAATCATTTGTGAGACTTTAAAATTTTGATGTTACATTATTTAGCCTAGACGTTATTGATCAAGAAAATATAATCAAAACTCGTGTGGTTTTGACTTTTAATAAAATTAGTTTTATAATTTTTTTTTTTGCAATATTTAAGTATTAATTTATTTTGTATTTCATATTTTATATTTTTTATATTTTAAAACTCTATCAATCAATACTATGATACTTTTGTGAATAACTATTAATATCAAATTTTAATTACAAAATGATTTTATGTATGAACTTATCATCAATTTAACTAATTGGATATTTTTTAAAAACATATTATAAATTAATTTTGAAATTTAATTTTATTTATAATAAAACTAAAAATATACTGAAATTTAGTTGATTGTAAGCTCATTATAGTTATTAAAAGTTATTGATGAAAGAAGCCATAGGAATCACGCTTCTGAACTCTTTAATTTTATGGACCCACTAGCAATGTGGACACCTTAATCAATCAAAGAATCAACAAAGGATTTCCTAAGAAACAAGTCAATGATGAAAGTTAAAACCCTAAAAAAAACTAAGTCCTTGAAGCCTCAACTTGTAAAGGTTTAATTAATTCCTTGATAAATCTAAAATGCATTCACTCAAGAATACAACAGAGCAAAGCATTGAAATAAACTATTCAATTATATGAAAAGTCAATCCACTAATTTTGTTTTATAATCCTAAATTAGTTATTTATAATAAAGGTTAAACAAGGATAAAATAAGGAACAAATAAATGTTCTAAATGGTTGAATAAAACATGTTTAAAAATACTAAAAAAAATAAGATAGTTCCATTATACACAGATGTGCTCGAAGGATGCACGACTATGTGCAACATATGAACTTCAAACTCAAAATGCATACTTTCAAGCACATCCATGTGTAAAGAAGCACACAGCCATGTGTGGAGTCAAATTGTCCACTTTCAATTGATGTGAATCAGGCACATCTGTGTCATATTTATACACAGTCGTGTTTGAGACTTTAGCTGCTAAAGACAATTGAATTAGCCCATGCTTTCTTCATTAAAGTTGTAGCTTTATATCTTAGCTTTCTATAGCATTTTGCATTCCCTCAATCTGACTCTTGTAGAGAATGTTATAGGTAAAATATTGTAGCATGCTACTAAGAAATGAAAGAAATGAATTGATAAGAATTGAGTCTAAGATCATATAAGATCTTATCTTTCTCTCCTTTTTAGATCCATATTCTAATGTTTATATATTCAGATGTCCTCTAGGATCAAATACAAACTCTTTGGGGTGAAAACTTCTCCTCCACAATATGTGTTGCATCACTTGTTCTATAAATGAAGTATGTCAACATGCTAAACCTATTCACAATATGAAAACTAGGCAATTGATTGTGAATTTGGTTAGCGATAAATAAAAAAAAATTATATTGGTACAAGTATAGATTGTTTCATATCACTTATTTTTGCACAAACATATATTTTCTTTTCACTCATATCTTACTTATTTTCTCTCACCAAATGATTCCCATTTTCTCACTTTTCTCACTCAACTCACTTTTTTCCTTACTCTCAATATTATAGGTTTTCATCCCCAAAGTTTTTCCAATTGAATATTGAAACTTTTCATTTTTTTGATTAATGTACAAGTCTTCAAAAGTTCTCCTTGGAGAAAAGGTTTAAGGTTGGCACTCTTCCCCTTTATTCTTCTCCTCAACTTGTCGCTCAACCAATTCATTAACTTTAACACCTTCATTTACCTTGGATTCACACTCTATTGTTGTCTCCTCACATACATCCTCTTATTTCTTACACTTCTCTTTATAAGTAATAGTCTCATCCACTTCATTACTTTGATAATGTATTTTATCACACAATTGAGCCTCATGTTTCTTCATTATTCTTGAAAAAAGTGCTTCCTTTAACCTGTTAAAAGCAATTTTACAAGCATCAGTGAATATAAAAGGTGCATTTTATTAAGTAATTGACAGAGAGGTTTAGAGATTTTAGAAAAATCTTATATAAACCGCCTATAAAATCCTGCATGCCTTAAGAAACTTCTTACTCCTTTAACATTAGTTAGGTATCATAGCTTTTTAATAATGTCCACTTTGACTTGGTCTACCTTTATGTCCTTCCTTGAAACTTTATGTCCAAGAACAATACCTTCTTCAACCATAAAATGGTACATTTCCCAATTTAAGACCAAATTAGTTTCTTCACACCTTACAAGAACTCTATCTAGAATGGTTAAGCACCCATCAAATGAATTGTCATACACTGAAAAATCATCCATGATCTCTTTAGCCAAATCTATAAAAATTACTATTATGTAGCTTTGAAAAGTTGTTGGTGCATTACATAAGACAAAGGACATTCTCCTGTATGCAAATGTGCCATAAGGACAAGTGAATGTGGTCTTTTTGTTGGGTTTCATGATTCAAAATAGAGCAAAAAATTAAAATTTTAATCACAAACCCGAACCAGGATCTATGTAATTCGATCAACCGATTGATTTAGGGTTTCCAAAAATCTTACCACAAATGCAATAAGAGGCATTTAAGACGTCTTAAAGACGTCTGGAAAAGAGAGAGGGGGTTCACTCCGGTGACACCCTACCTCGAGATTTTTTATTCTCTAGGCCGGATTAAGACGTCTCCAAATGAATACGTCCTCCATAAGTATCCACATGAACAGCCCTTGAATCAAATCGAATGTGTGTTGGAACTTTTCTTGATTGTCTCACAACTTAAGAACGAAAGAACTCTGTGTTTTATTTTCTTAAAGGAGAGAAAACGAAATTTAAGTGGCAGAATAATTAGTGTGTGAAACCCTAGAGAACATGATATATTTATAGATTTCTCAATTAGGGTTTTACTTACCAAAAAGAAATTTTGGTAACTTCTCGCTTACCAAAAAGTTTTTGTTATATTCCACTTATTCCAATTCTGATTTTATTCAAATACCAAATCAGAAATAGTTTCTTATTTATTTAAGATAACTATTACCTTTATATATATATATATATATATATATATATATTTATTTATTTATTTATTTATTTCCATAGAGTTTAACTGGGCTTGGTAAACCCATATTCGTTTAGGGCCTATTCTAATAGTGTGACCCTATAGGTTCATATAACGTTGTTAGTGGGCCTAAAATCCCAATTTAGGCCTAAAAGTCATAAGTGGCCTCTAACAAGACATTATGACTACCCAAGTTATGCGAAGGCCGATAATCCGGCATAACCTAATTTACAATGAACTTCATAGTCCCTTTGTCACATGATATCTTAATTGAACATGAGGCATAGTTTATGTCATCCTTATACAGTTCAACCATATTATGACTTGGTTCCAAGTAGACTGAGAATGATAACTCTTTATCAATTCATTTCAGCATGGCCATGCATTTTCCTTCAATCTATCTTATCAAAGGGCCTATAGATATGTTACTCATATTAAATGAGCGATAAATTGTTTCTCAATCACTCACATTCCTCACATAACTCATTTCATATCCAACAACATTCTATTTCATCATCCTATTAAAGACAATGTTAGAATGTGTCAATATACAAAATAGTTATGTAGAAATCCATGGTGATTTCAAGGTCGAAGGACTAAAACAATATTACTGTGATGAGATATACTTATGATAATTATCTATGTAGTATTCTCATAGTAGGTCAATCTAGTACATGATTTCGCAAACAAGTACCTATGAGTTGACTTAATATCTCATATTCATGATTAGTAAAACATAATCATTAGTCAACACCATACTAGCCTTAATTCATTA
>CATIWK010045789.1:0-14230 GCA_949634005.1 Mallotus japonicus | reverse complement strand
TTTATTTTATTTACTTATATTGTGATTATCAATCACATGAAGAGGATTTGTTTTAAAGTTTACGTAGTTTGTGATTTAGTTTTGCTGAAACACATTTGTTAGCTAGGGTTTTCTTGTTATAAAAACCAGGCTAACTCTCCTGGGGACGGGACTTTTTTTTTGGGGCACTGTTTTTTGAGACGTCAATTTTACTTCTATTCCTAGAGGACTTTTTGTGGAGTTCCTGTTGGGACGAAAAGGAGGATTTTTACAGAACAAAAAAAGCTTTCAAAAAAAGAGGTTTTAATATTCTAAAACTTGAAGAGAAGCAGATAGCAAGCCGAGAACAAAAGATCAATTCAGAAGATCTATTCCAAAGCAACGGTGACATACACACCACTCTGAGGAGAAAATCAATACTGCATTCTCATTCTCTAAATCCTTATTTTTCATCTTCTCTTTCCTTCTTTTATTTAATTTTGATCTTATTTTATTTAAGTTTTATTATTTGTTAGTTTTGGCTATTCACTAACTAATTTTATCTGTTTATTTTTATTTTTATTTTTTTCATGATGGATGTGGGTGACATGAGCACACTTGATGGAGAAAACCTAAGGAGCACCTATAAAGATCCATGGAATGCCATGGATTTTTACTATGTATCTAAATTTCAGTTTAGGGTTTCTAAGTTTTTTTTATTTTTTTATTTCATTTTATGATTTATTTTGGGTTTGTATTTAATTAATTATTTTGTTTTGGTAGATTGTAATAGCCCCAATAGTGGGATTAATGAAATTATATGTGTGGATGTATGTTTTTATTTTGTTTAATTAACTAGTAAATTAGGTTTAATTTGGTAAATCTCTAATAAAATTAATGGTGGCTTTAGATTAATTTTAGGTTGCATGTTAATTAAATTAGGATTAGAAATCATTAAATGCATGCTTTGTTTACTTTATTGTTTATTATTATTATTTTTATTGTTTATTGTTTTGTTATATTTTTTAGTTAATTCGCTTTATTATTTATTGATTTGCATGTTTTTTTTTTTGGTTTTCCTTTGCTTTTAGGGTTTTTAGGTTAATCACTAGATCACCTTTTTAATTAGATTTTTTAGGGTTAATTAATAAAATTGATTTTAGGCTCATAATTGATTAGATTTTAGGCTAGAATGCATTTAGGCCCACATAGCTAATTTAGACATAGGTTCACTTTCGTTAATAAAATTAAATTAGACTTAGTCCATTTAAAGCATTTTCATAATTTATAGAGCTAGCCCATTTTTAGAAATAAAACATGTAGATTTAGGCCCACTAATTTAAGCTTTCATAACATGTAAATTTAGCTCACTTTAATTAAAATTTGTAGATCAGACTAACCTAGGGTTTATGAGCTTGAATGATGCATTGTT
The DNA here is from genome assembly GCA_949634005.1 of Mallotus japonicus. Lineage (NCBI taxonomy): Eukaryota > Viridiplantae > Streptophyta > Magnoliopsida > Malpighiales > Euphorbiaceae > Mallotus > Mallotus japonicus. The sequence continues at coordinate 12,840 of CATIWK010045789.1, read as the reverse complement.
TATGTGCTATTTCATGATTAGTTTGCCTTTGGGATTTATGGATATTTAAATTGGGTTTTATGAAATTGCATGTAAATAGAGGATAAAATAGTAATTAATAAAATAATTCTAAAAGAACACAAGACTAAAAGAAGTTAGTATTCCGAATCCAGAATTTCCTGGTTGTGGTGCTAGCTTTCTTTTAGAGAATCGAGTACCACCTCCGATTTTGTCCTAGTTATTACCTTGGGTGGCGACTCTAGTTCCATGCTATGTCTTTGTGACATATTAGTGTGTTCCCTAGAGCTCTGAACTCAAACAGTGTCGCAGTTGCAAGAAACTTAGGCGCGCGCTAAACCCCGTCGTCTACAGGCATTATTGAGAGATTTATAGAATATCAAGTAGAGATTTAACGAGCCCTTTGCTGACTTCTTAATTAGATAGAGAGCCAAGCTTGCACAGATGAAGCATCGACCTTCTGAGAATGACCAGCTTATGATAGCCATGGAAGGGTGTGTACTCCCGCTTTCTAAGAAGCTGAAGGATCTGGGGATCCCAAATTTTGAAGAATTGTATAGGTTCAGGGTGCAGAAGGAATCAGATCTAGCACAGGAAAGAAAGTCCTTCAGTGGAAGATCTTTAGGTAGAGAAGGAACCGGATCCAGCAGTGGAGTTGGATCAAGTACTAACGTGCAAATCAATACGGTTCGACAACCTAGAAGGTTTTCCAATCTAGGGAGACCCCTCTCTAAGGTTTTGGAGAAACTGATTGAGAATAACCTACTGCGACCTTTACCCCAGAGACCTCCATTTCCCAATGCCGACCCTTAAGCTTTATTGCAAATATCACCAAAACATCGGTCATAACACTGACGGTTGCACTCGCCTGAAGTATGAAATCCAAGACCTGATCGATGCAGGGAAGATCATTGACCCCGAAAATAGAAAGCCAAACACAAGAAACAACCCATAACCCAATTATTGAAGCATGCCACCACCTAATCAATCCATCCTTGCCATAAAACACCGGTTTGACTGAGGAACAAGTCCTAAATTCCTTTGTCGATACCACACCTGCACCATTAAAACCAGAACCAGAATGCTTGAACTTGGGAAAACCTGAGGATGTTAGAGTAAATGTTTTAGATATCTGGAGTTCATCTGATGAAGAAGGGGAAGCGATTGATTTATAGAAAAGTGAGGGAGAGAAAAGGTGCAATCAATGGGGAAACTCAAAAAGGAAGAATCCAAGTCCGACGAGTCTGAAGAGAAGAAGAGGACTCCAAGGAGGAATCAAAGGAAGAAGCAGAAAAAGCTGAAGAAGCTGATGATACCAAGAGAGTGGGAAAGACTCTCTCTAGCATTTGGGAGATGCCGATGGACTCTAAAGCCCATAGGGAAGCTCTAGTAATGGCTCTGGACCATAAGATGGTCCCCTTAACCCACACCCCTGAACAATTAGTTGAATCATTGACTGAAAGCCCTCAAGGAACTGTGATGTTCACAGATGATGATTTACCACTGGAAGGGAGAGATCACCTCAAACCATTGTTTATTAAAGTCGAAGTCAAGGGAAAGCTGACATGTTGTGTGATGGTAGACAATGGTTCTGCCATCAATGTTTACCCTTTAATAATATTGCCTAAATTAGGGCTTATAGTAGCTGACTTGAAATCATCAGATGTGGTCATCAAGGCTTACGATAATACCAGGAGGCCTGTTGAAGGAACTTTCAGGGCATTAGTCAAGACAGGACCTATGGAGGTTTGGATCAACCTTCATGTAATCGATATTCCTGTGAATTTTGCTATTCTTTTGGGAAGACCATGGTTTCACCCGTTAGGAGGTGTGCCGTCTACCGTCCATCAGAAGATCAAATTCCCATATGAGGGAAAGGTGGTCACAATCTCAGCTGAGACCGAAGCCACCGTTGCTGCATTAAAGATAGCTCCCCAAGAGATCCCACTTAGTTCGAGTTTCAAAGTTTGTGTGATATATAAAGATGAGCTTAGTGCTAAAATCATGAGAATGATGAAGAATAAGAACTTTGTGCCCGGAATGGGGTTGGGAAAGGATCAGCAAGGTCCAGCTGGGTTTGTTGAGACTAAGCCAGTGTTCTTGAAGCATGGGATAAGATATCCCAAGACCAATGAGCCAGCAGAGGGGAGCAAAGCTGGAGCTAAGTCTAAAAATAAGAAGAAGGGAAAGAACAAACTCGAACTTGAACTGAAGGTTAAGCCATTATGGAAGACATTTGTGAAAGAGGGCACCTACGATCCGTATCAGGGAACTCATGAACCACTGATGATCGCTGATAAGATAATTCCTAGTTTTGAGATCTTTATTGAACATTTGGATAGAACCAGTGAAGCTGCTAAGAAAGAGCCAATAGTGGAAGAGTTAGTGTTATTTCCTGAGCTTGAAGAGGGCATCTCTGCAATGGAGCTGAAAGCCACTACTGATCAAATAAAAGAGCTTAATTTTGAGTCTTTTATTTTTGACTCCATTGTAGATGTTTTCTATGATGACCTTGATATTTCCCTGACAAACATGTTTAACTCTGATGATGACCTTTTCTTTTCGAAAGTTAATGCAATAGAGTCTGAGTTTGCCTACTTGTGTGATGTTTTGCCTAATGGTTATTCTATGTGTGATGATCATTTCATGCATATGTTTGACATTAATTAAGTGCAAACTGAATCATTCAATTTAGGCACACGCGATAATCCAAAGAATATACTTCTTGCTTCTGATTTAACTCCTGATGAGAGGGAGAAAATAAAATAAGTAATTAAAAGAAGATAGAAAGTATTCGCTTGGGGTTATGAGGACATGCCAGGGATCAATAGAGAAATCGTAAAACACGCGATTCCCACGTATCCTCACATCACACTAATAAAGTAGAAAAAGAGGTGATTAAGGCCAGAATGGGCTCTTTTGATCAAAGAAGAGGTGGAAAAGCAGCTGAAGGTGAAATTCCTGGAGGTAGTCAACAATACTCAGTGGTTGGCGAATATAGTGCCAGTTCCCAAGAAAGACGGAAGGGTCAGAATGTGCGTGGATTATAGGGATTTGAATAAAGAATATCCTAAAGATGACTTCCCCTTGCCACATATCGACACTCTAGTTGAAAGTGCGGCTTCCATCGCCATGTATTCCTTTATGGATGGCTTCTTGGGGTATAACCAGATCATGATGGCGGTGATTGATAAGCTGAAAACTTCATTCACCACTGAATAGGGTGTTTTCTGTTATTCAGTCATGCCATTTGGGTTAAAGAATGCAGGAGCTACCTATCAGAGGATGGCTACCACTCTGTTGCATGACATGGTCCATAAAGAGATAAAAGTATATATGGACAACATGATGGTGAAGTCTCCATCGCGAGAAGGACACTTTGAGGCTCTTGATAAGTTCTTGGCCAGGGCTGAAAAGTACAACCTCAGGTTGAATCCAAAGAAATGTGTTTTTGAAGTAACCTCTGAAAAGTTACTGGGGCATATCGTCAGTCAGAAAGGAATAGAGGTGGATCCCGACAAGGTCAGAGCAATCAGAGAAATTTCTGCACTAAAGACTGAAAGAGAGGTTCGAGGGTTCATTGGATGACTGTAGTATATCAACAGGTTCATTGCTAAGCTGACAATAATCTGCAAGCAGATTTTTAAGCTTCTGAAGAAGAATCAGCCGATCAATTGGGATGAAAAGTGTCAGTAAGGATTTAAAACTATCAAGAGCTACTTGATGAACCCTCCAGTCCTACAACGTCCGAGGCCGGGCAAACTGTTGATCCTTTATCTGGCAATTGAGAAAGAAGTAATTGGTGCGATGCTCGCTCAAGAAGGTGAAGCAAAGGCTGAGCACGCAGTGTATTATTTAAGCAAAACACTTCTTCCCTACGAGTTCAACTATAGTCTCGTGGAAAAGACATGTTTGGCTATGATTTGGGCAACGAAGAAGCTTCGACACTACTTCCAATCCTACAGGGTTCAAGCAGTCTCTAAACACGATCCTTTAAGATATCTCCAGCAAACACCATCCCTCACAAGGAAATTAGCCAAATGGCTAGTTTTGCTTACTGAATTTGACATTGACTATGTAGCAAAGAAGATAGTCAAGGGAAGAGCCGTTGCTAATTTTTTGGCTCAAAGTTCAATTGATGATGGACAAGAATGGGAGTTAGAGTTTTCGGACGAGCATCTGGGGGCAATAGAAATCCAGACGTGGACAATGTACTTTGATGGAGCTGTCAACAACAAAGGAGCTGGTATCAGCATAATTCTGATCTCACCAAAAGGAAAAATGATCCCAATGGTGAAAAGATTAGAATTCGAAGCTACCACCAATCAAGCCGAGTACGAAGCTTGCATATATGGTTTGGAAGCGCTCAGAAGTGTAGGGGCAGAAGAGATCATGGTATATGGGGATTCCATGCTAATGGTGAAACAGATCTCCAACCAATGGGAGGTGAGAGAAGATAAACTCAAACTGTATTAGGACTATTCAACTACTATCCTTTTATCTTTTCCTCAGTGCAAATATGTGCATTTGCCACGAGAAGAAAATCAAATGGCAGATGCTTTAGCCACTCTGGCTTCCACATGGGAAGGAGAGAAACAGATTGTGGTTAAACCTCTCGTTCTTGTTAAGTCCGGAATTCCTTATTATGAAGAGATAAGGGTAATGCTAGTTGACTCTATAGAGAAACTGTGGTTCTACAATTTACAGCAATACTTAGAGACAGGGCAGTTTCCTGAAGATGCTGATAGGAAAGAGAGAATGTCTCTAAGAATATTGTCTCCACAATTCATCAACCATAATGGAATGTTGTATAAGAGGGCACCGACGGGAGTACATTTAAGGTGTGTTGATAAGGATAAAGCTCAAAAGCTTATGGAAGCAATCCATGAAGGAGTGTGTGGTCCGTATATGAATGGGACCATTTTGGCTAAGAAGATAGCACGTCAAGGCTACTTTTGGCTAACAATGGAAATGGATTGCATAAAATTCATAAGGAGATATCATAACTGTCAAGCATATAGTGATGTTAGTCATCTACCATCCATCGAACTTCAGGGATTGACCTCTCCATGGCCATTTGCAATATGGGGAATTGACGTCATAGGAGAGGTAAGGCCGAAAGCATCGAACGGTCATCACTACATCATGGTGGCCATTGATTACTTCTCCAAATGGGTTGAAGCAGAGTCGTACGTCACTGTTGGATCAAAACAGATGGCAAGATTCATTGAAAAGAATATAATTTTTTGATACGGTTTGTCTCATCATATAGTCACTGACAATGGTGTTCAGTTTCAAGTAGAAACAACAGTTTTGCTGAAAGAGTATAAGATTGAGCATCACAAATCATATCCGTATGGACCTCAAGCTAATGGAGCTGTAGAAGCCGCGAATAAGAATGTGAAAAGGATTTTGGCTAAGACGCTGGAAAATTACAAAGACTGGGCTTATTACCTGTAGTTTGCTTTGTGGGGATACAGGACAACTATTAGGACTTCAACAGGAGTTACTCATTCTTTGGTTTATGGATGTGAAGTGGTATTACCAGTAGAAGTCGAGATCCATTCGTTGAGAGTCCTCCTAGAGTCAAAGATCCCTGAGTATCAGTGGGTGGAGAGCCGACTAGCACAGTTGACCTTGTTAGATGAGAAGAGGCTGAAAGCTATGTATCACTCCCAGTTGTACCAGAAGAGGATAACTCGGGCTTACAACAAGAAGATTAAGCCTGGGAAAGTCAAAGAGGGTGATTTAGTTTTAAAGCTAAGTAGGCCATTAATGACGGATCCAAGAGGGAAATTCAATCTGAACTGGGAAGGACCGTATCTGGTAAAAAAGCTATTCTCCAAGGGTGTTGTTATCATTTCCGATCTAGAAGGGAATGAATTCAAAGAGCCCATCAACCTTGACAAGCTGAAGAAGTACTTTCTGTGAAGTCTTACTAGGGAGAAAACCTCAAAATCAGGGCTGCCTAGGCAAAAGTTAGAGACTAGAAAAATGAAGAAATTAAAAAGTCCTGCTGGATTAAAAACCTTGAAAAAGGCGATCAAGGAAAAAATAAAGGACATGTAAAAGGAGAGAGAGAGTGAAAAATAGTTAGTTGGAAAACTTGCAAGGGCAAGCCAATTAACAACAGGAGATATGTAAGAAGCAAAATGTATTATCGCTTGGTGCTTAATTTGAATGGAGTGGATTGCCTTTGTTATTCTCAAATGTTGCATTAAATGCTTTATTACACACAGCTTAACCAAAAGGAAATACCATTCAACAAAAAGCAAATAAAGGCTAAATTACATAAACTAACTCGATCCTCTTTTTTTCTGAACACCCCGAGCACTCGATGCTTGCAATGACCTTGTTCTTCTACAGATAATGGAATCATTTTTTTTCATTTGTTGCATTTGAACCCATGCTTTATATTGGTCATCAGTGGACTGATCTCCATTGTAGTCGATGTTCCTATGAATGATCCTCTGAGGCCAAGTCGCTATCAGATTATCCAGAAAATTCTGAGTGAGTGGCCTTGCCTCAAATTCACACATGAGCTCTGGGATCAATTGCTTCTGTCCGTACTGCCTGCAAAGCCTTGCAGGATTGTAGAAGGTGGCAAAATGCAGACTAGCCACTGGAACGCAATATGTATAAGATCAGACAGTTACATGCTGTAGTCTCTACTAAGGGCACATCCACTAAATCAGGGTATCAGGGAAGGTGGCCAGCCAGCTCGAATGTCTTCTGGGATAGGATGAAGTTACCAGGTGCGATAGTGCTTAGCTCTATAATGTGCAATATCTCTAGGAGGTTCCAACAATCTCAATTTCTCGTGAAACCATACCTATATAGATTATGGATGCAGATGACGAAAAATGAAAAAAATGGCAAAATGAAGAATAAATGAAGGAAAATGGAAGAGAGCTGACCTTCAGTAGTAAAGGACTTCCAGAAAACCTTCTAGTTTCTGCAAAATTGTCCAAGCCAATGATGGTCTCTACTAAGATGAGTGGGAAAGGGTTGAGACCCACTTCAACCTGTTTGAGGTTGTGAAGAATCTTTGGGTCGCAGTTGCTTGAAGGAGATACAAGCAGGAATTGAGCATAGAGGCATAGAGCCATCATCCGGGACCAATGCACCCCCTTGTTATCTGCGACCACCACTACCTCCAGAAGAGTGTTGGTCAGAATTTCAGTGTTAAAAATGTGACAGAGAGAGAATTGGGGAGCAAGATTAAACATCCTGGCCATTTGAAGTTGAATAGAATGAACGTCTGGGATTTCGAGAGGAGGGATCGCAATCTGACGGGTAGAATCCAGTTGACAGCCTAGAATAGCTTCGAATTCCTCAGGTAGGGGGTATAGCTCAATGGTGTTAAACCGAAAGATGTGTTTTTGAGAATCCCAAAACTGAACAAGAACATGCAAAAATGGAAAAATTGATTTTCCTAGCATGCATGGATCCAAAAATGGATAAATGAAATGGCTCTAACCTTGCCCAAGATTCACCATCCAAGTTTTTCAATACTGTTTGCAGCAGTTTTAGGTTCCTGTCAGTCATGGTCGGGAGTTTAGAATGTTGTTTAGATAGAGAAATGGGGAAAATCGCAGAAATGGAAGTTAGGGATTTGAAAGAAGAAATTTGGGGGTTTTTATAGCTGTAAAACTTTGGAGCAGAGGCGTTCGCCTCATTGATGAGGTGTCGCCTCTGCTTGATAAGGCGATTCTCTATCGCCTCTTCACAAAGAGGAGACGCCCCTATGAAGAGGCGATGCCTCTCCAACAGTAAAAGGAAAACTTGTATTGTACAGTTATAATCTAACTCTCAGGGAGAAGAGCTGTATAATGAAAATTTCCTTTAATAAATGTGAAACATAGTTAAAAGAAGGGAGTGTTTAAGTTTTTAACATTTGTTTTATAAAATAGTAAAAATTCCTCCAAAAATGACAGGACGGATCAGGACAAGTAACCCTATGCTAATAGATATGGAATAATTGTCTACTCATTATCTCCAAGCTCATCGCCTCCCTCGTCCACAGGATCAGCAGCTGGATCATCCCCGTCATCCTCCTCCTCCTCCTCCTCCTCAATCTGAAGAGCTGCAACCTGGTGCTGGAGGGCTGTGATCCTCGCCTGACTGACTACATCATGATCCTGAATACATATGATTTGAAGTAAGCAATCATGTAAGCATGCATACATATAGAAATAGGTAGAAGCTTTACCTTCCACCACTGGGTGACGGTCATCAGGTGATCCCGCTGTGCCTCAATCAAGCGGTACATGTATACTCCTTGGTCCAAAGGGATTTGTAAGATTAAATTTTCGGTTAATACTAATGTCTTAAAAAGATGAATTTTGAGACAGGGAAGAAAGAAACTTATATGAGTAGCACCGGGAAGTATGTGATGGCACTAGATCCTCATCCAATTTCAGGAGCTAGCGAGACAAGTCCCCCAGAGGCACCCAGCTACAAGCTAAAGGCTCAGGTGAATGAGTAAGGCAACCAATAGCCACCCACGAGCCCAAACTGAAAGGAACACTACTGGCTTGTACCCCAGCTGAGGTACCCACTCCACTATCAGTACGAGGATGCTGGAGTGGTCTCTCACGAGTTGGGGGCCTAGCTCTGGGTCCAGGGCCTGTGGCTGCCACCTGTAAATGAAAGTGGGATCAATACATGATTTGAAAGAAGATGCAAAAGAAAAATGAAGCTAAAAGAGTACCTGAGCAGAAGTAGTAGCAGCTGAAAGAGGCACCTGCTGTAGCAGACTGGCTTGGACAAAGTCAAGGTAGCGAACCTTGCTCCTCACTATATGGGCCTCAGCAGGCTCGCCCATGACTGCTTTAGGTAGCTCCTCGCCCGCTAGTAGGTGTGTCCAAAACATATCCCTAGGAGGCGATGCAGGGATGCGTCGAGCATGTGGACCACCTCCCCAATACAAGATCCTCTCGCCAAGATACCACACTCGGCAGTGGGGGCCATGAAGAAGCACTCGCCGCAAAGATAATGGCCTCGAATGGGTTATCTCCGAGAGCCATCTATCTTGAGGACCCCATAGATCCTGAATCAGCTGCAAAAAAAGAAGAATAACAAACAAGTAAAAAATTTTGCAATTATAAGATGTTAGTAATTTTTATTTCTTTTTCTTTTAGGTACCTCAGCATAGGTCAGGGAGTTCAGTCACTCTTGGTGGACATGAACACAAGCTAGGGGCTTTTTCCATGACCGGCTAGGACCCCATCAAGGCAAGCAGGGAAGCAAACATCGCTAACGTAGACTATCCAGCGAATCAGCTCAAGCTCCAAAGCCCAGACCTGCAAATAAAAATTATCAATGGATGACCATAATAATTAATAGTTAAATTTGAAAATGAAGGGGAATACTCACCAGAACTGTGTGCCAAAAGTCACAGAATCACCTAGTTCCCCGCACTACCTCGTCCATGCTCCGATAGAGGTATACAAGGGCACAGCTCCCCCAATCGAAGGAAGACACTCTGTCTAGGTCTCGAAGAGGCATCAAAAAGATCATATCAATCTAGCTCGCAGTGTTAGCAAAGAGGGTGGTCTCTAAGAGATAGACCAAGAACGCCCTCACCACCTGGTCAATCGCTCGATCGGATGTAGCAGCCACTACCCTCTCTCTAGTATAATAAGTCCGAATAGAGTCCACCTTGATCGTATGAGTCCCCTTCATATCCGGGACCATATCGAGGAGTCTCTCGATGGAAGCTACCAGATCCGAGGCCATCTGATGAATGCTCGCATCAAAAGGGACGGCATCCCCTGCACACGTGATCCCCATAATCACCGCAAAGGAGACTAGATCTAAGGTCAGCTCACCGAATGGGAGATGAAATGTATGTGAAGTCTTAAACCACCTCTCCATTAGAGAGGGAAGTGGCTGGTAGTTGGTACAACCCTGGACGTCCAGAAGCGATAGCACAAAATCCTTGAATCCCGTATCCTGTATACGGTCCTTGATGTCATCTCTCAGCTCGTCATACCAAACTCGAGCACCGCTAAAGTTCCCAGCACCTTTGAATGTGTGGGCATCGTGCTGGGAATAAACAGGGAGTTTAATTATTAAAAAATTTTGTTCGGAAAAGTGTAAAAGTATACAGAAAACTATTGATGAGACGTCGTCTCTATGAGAAGAGGCGATCGCCTCATCAAAGAGACGATCATCTATATGCATAGTGGTGATCGCCTCTTTAAATAAATCACCTTCATGAAAAGGTGATTTACCTCATCGAAGAGATGATCGCCTCAACGATGAGGCGGTCGCCCCATCGAAGAGGCGATCGCCCGATCGAAGAGGCGATGCCTCTTCATGTCGGAGAATACAGACAGTTTTCGAATTTTTTCATTTAATCAATTTGCATTTTGATTTAAATGATAAATACATGCTTATTAATCATAACTTGATCATATTTAACAGGAGAAAGGCAGAAGAATTAAGGTACTAACCTCTCCGGAGGCTAAGGTGCAGATATGGTTACTCAAACTTGCTGTGAGAGGAATGTCGTCCCCAATCGAGAATCCAAGAGTTCGAAGAGGCTCTAGAGGAGGTGTCACGAGATCCCACTAAGGAGCAGCAGGAGTCCGAGCAGTATCCATGGCCAGAGAAGTGAAGACGTGAAGAAAAAGGAAAGAAAAGGAAGAAGAGAAGAAAAGAGAGAAAGGGAAAGTGAAAGGAGAAAAGAAAGGTTTTCTTTATATATAAGATAAGGGAAGTGGGCTTTTGGAAAAATGGGCCTTCAGCAATACTAGAATAGGGGAAGAGGAAGTAAGATGGGCCCGCTTAGAAAGAGAAGGTCTATTAAATGAAAAGGACCCACTAAATAGGCATCCTACAAAAAAAAAAAAAAAACTTTTCCAAAGATGTGGAAAATCAGTACTTAATTCTCGGATGCATCCCGAATTTGATACAAAGAATAAGAGTTTAATTGATCAAAGTATCAGGTCGCAAAGAAGTATTAGGTCGGGTTTGAATCTCCGAAGTGCATGTTGCTAAGGAGTGTTTAGTCGGGTTTGAATCCCCGAAGTCCGCATTATTGAGAAGCGTCTGGTCGGGTTTGAATTCACGAAGTGCGTGTTGTTAAGAAGCGTCTGGTAGAGTTTGAATCCCCAAAGTGTGCGTTGCTAAGGAGTGTTTGGTCGGGTTTGAATCCCCGAAGTGCATCTTCTTTGCTTTCTCCAAGGAGTGTCTGGTCCGGTTTGAGTCCCTGAAGTGCACATCTTTTACTGAGTGAAGATCGGGCCATGCTCGAGAAATCACATCAACTTATAATGAGTAACTGATCGGGCCAGGAAAACCCGACGAACACGGTTACGTTTCAAAGTCGAGATCTGCATCTGAAAGGCTCGGGACTCGCACCATCTTTTCTACTGAGTGAAGATCGGGCCACACTCGGGAAATCATGTCAACTTATAATGAATAACTGATCGGGCCAAGAAAACCCGAGGAATATGGTTACATTTCAAAATCGAGATCTGCGTTTGAAAGGCTTGGGACTCGCATCATCTTTTCTACTGAGTGAAGATCGGGCCATGCTCGAGATTTACGTCAAATTTGTAATGAGTGGCTGATTGGGCCAGAAAAACCCAAGGATCACGGTCACGTTTCAAGTCAAAATTTGACCTTTCGGGTTTGAATTCTAGAAACTAACGGCCCAAGCGAAGCTTGAAGGTCAGGTACGTCATTCTCACTATTCATATGCATGTTGCTTTTTCAAAAAATTGATTTCATAAATTCGCTTTTTGAAAAACCAAGGGGGCAAACTATGGACACCCTCTGTTTGGGCCCGCAACGAAAGCCTAGTGATGAGATAGTTTGAACCTCGAATGCAAGAAGAGTCCGCGATCTTCTTAGAATAGATTCGAAAGCTTAAACCTAACTCGAAATATAAAAAACCAAGCCTAAAACACCAAGCCCTAAACCATAAAACCTAACCCAAAACTTCAAGCCCATTAGCCCGTACCTCTTGGCCCAAAGCCCAGACCAGGCCTGGGTGAAGAGGCGATAGCCTCAACGCAGAGGCGCCGCCTGTTCACCCCAGACATCGGTGAGGCGATGCCTCATTGAAGAGGCGTCGCCTCTTCACACATGTCCCTTGCAGCAATAAATGCTATTTATTGATGTATTTAACACAAAAATCTACACACATTTTCTCTACTCTACATATTTTTACGTGAAAGAAAGACTTTTAAGGCAAAAATCTGCTGGAAAGAAGAGAACAATGATGAATAATACTAGGTGGAGAGTGAACCTAGATTTTGGGAAAATTGGAGAGAGAAAGGGAGAGAGGCTTAAGTAGAGGCTTAGGCTGATATTTTCAGGGACTTAGCCATTTTTTCAGAGACAAGAGAAAAAGAGAAACGTTATGAAGAGAAAAGGAAGAAAAACAAAGAGAAAACTAAGGGAACAAAGAAGAGAAGTTGATTTTCAAGCTTTAGAAGTCTAGTTTATTGAAGGAGAAGGAGTCTTCTTGCATTCAAACCATCAAACAAAGCTCTGAGGGCTAAGTTAGGAGCTGTAAACATTCTTCAATCAATGAGAATTCTCACTTTTAAGCTTTAAAGTCCTTATTTCATATAAAAGTATAAATTGTTTGAACTTGAGTTTACTTTTAGTATTTATCATCTATTTGATGTTATATTAAAGCATGATTGCCTGAATATGTGAATTATTGAGTGTTAAGACCCTGGTTTACGTTTATTTGCATGAATGTTTGAGTTCCTTAGTGTCTAAGAAAATATGTAATTTTGAGTTGTAGTGCTCTGTTGAGGAGGCGACGCCTCTTCACAGAGGCACCGCCTCTTCATAGAGGTGATCGCCTCCTAGTCAGAG
>CATIWK010045688.1:0-12854 GCA_949634005.1 Mallotus japonicus | reverse complement strand
GGGGATAATTACTCCCATCAAAAAAGGTCTCAAAGAAGAAAAGTTCACACCTTCACTAGCCATGATCTAACCTTCTTGCAATTAAGTACCAAGAAGTTTAGCTATGATACCAATTGAAGGAGGCCCTAGAGTGGGGTGAATAGGCCAATTGAAAATTAAAAATTAATCAAGAATTATATGAGAGTTTAGAAAACAAAGCAAGGAAGGAACTCAACAACACAAAGATTTAAGGAGTTCGATTAACAAATGAATCTATGTCTCCACCTAACTTATCCCCAAGTTAGGATTTTCAACACCCATACCAATCTTATTCACAAAGATTGAGTTTACAAGAGTTTTATGGATTAACTCTAAACCTTACAACAATGAGCTTTTATACAAGGCTTAACTTTCACCAAAAACACAAACCTAAGTGTTTGATGGATAAACACTCAAACCAACTCCTTTAGAGACTAACCTCACTTCCCTTCTAATCTATCCCAAGAATTAGATGAAGTTTAAGGCGTATCTCTAACTCACAGCCAACACTCAAATATAAGAAGAATTTTAAAGAGTTGAAGAATGCTCAAAGGATTTCTAAGAAAAATAAATTTTCTCAACAAACTTGTGTTACTTCTTAAATGAAGTTTCAGGTCATCTGAAATGCTTCCCCAAGCTCTTCTCTTCACCATTTAATTTTTAACTTTTTGCAAATGATCTGCCGCTCACGGTAGTGAGCCTTGAATATTCTAACTGTTACTCAAGTAACTAGCCATTGGAGATAGGCAGAGTCTCCTCATGAGCACCTTACAATCGTGAGGGGCACTCGTGAGCAGCGTAGAATTTTAGCGCTTGAGGAAATCCTATTGGCCCTTGTTCAAGAGTCTTACTAGTGAGCTTCCTCACGACCTAGAGGGTGGCTCATGAGGAGCAAGCTGACACTTGAAAAATTGACATTTATTGACTATATTTGCATCCAATTTATTTAGAAATTTGCATAGACTTTTATTTACCATGAAATTACATATGAATGCTCTTTAAAGAGAGCTTTACACATCTTCAAACTTAAAGAGATAATTTGATCTTGGAATGTGAAAACCTACACACTTAAGCAAAATCATTAGCACTTCAAAATGCAAAATCATTAGTACTTCAAATTTCTTTTCAAAGTCAAAACTAAAGGGTTGATCATGCAAATGGTCAACATTATGTTTTATATAAACTATGATATCAATCTCTAATCCCTACTCTTTCTTCTTTATTTATTTCCTTTAACTTGTAATTTTATCATTATATGTCTCTTTTTATGTAATTATTTATTTTTTATTTTGTTATAAGATCATCTTAATGGATTTACCTTTGTTTCTTGTGCTTAATTTGCATTTTATTTGGTATCATATACCAAAAATAAACTAAATTCTTTTTTTTTTGGTTAATTAATGAATCTTTTTTATTTCTTTTAGGAAAAATTACAAATTTGGTGTCTCAACTTTTCATTTTTTTTATTTGAGTGTCTAACCTTTTTTTTCCAATCAAGTGTCTGAACTTTTAAAATATATTAACTAAGTGTATCCGACCGATTTGATGCTAATTGTGTGCCTAGTCATAGCAAATGGGCTCCACCTTCATCCCAATCATCTGTCATGTCACCTGTCACCTTTACTATTTTTTAAATGGACAAAATTATCCTCATCTTCTACAAACTAGGGTTACAAAACACATTTCACAAAAAAAAAAATTGCTCCTTAACAATTCAATGCATGCCTTCCTTAACCAAACCCACTGCTTTAACCAAACCCACCACCATCATAATTCCCCTCTTTTGGGTTCAGATTTGGGTTCCAAGCAATGAAGATGTAGGAGAGATTATTAAGGTTTTTAGAAAATTGGAGAAAGGTGAGGTTGTAACCGGTGACCAGTTCTGCATTTCGAGCCAAAGTCCTGTTTGGTTCAATCTAAGAAGAAAGAATTCGGAAAGTATTGATCTTTCACGAATTGACCTTGTAAAAGGTTTGTCCTTTTTACCTATTTTAACATGAATTGAATTTTAACAATTATGGGCTTCTTCACACACATGAGAATTGAATTCTTGAATTGTTAAATTTTTCAAAATAAGAATATGTATTAATATGAACTTAGTAATTTTTTTTATGTTGCGAATGTAGAGTTTGGATTTCTTGTAATCGGGCACGAGTTTGATGGTTACCCCAAGCAAAAAATGTACAATGCAAAGAATTGGGATTTGTTTCTTGAAGAAACTAAGCAATATAGTGACGAGGAGGAGAATGAGAGTTCTACGAACAAGAAACAAAAGAGGATAAAGAGGAAAAAGAAGAAAGGAGGAGGTGATGACGATGATGATAATAACAGAACAATTGAAAAAGTGGGTTTTATAGGATTTTGAAGGGATGGATTTATTGGGTTTTTGATTTATTTTGACTTTGATTTGGGAAGATTGGGTTAAAATGTTTTTAGGAATTCAAATTCTTTTGAATGGTTAAGGAGCAATGTTTTTTTTTACGAAATGTGTTTTGTAACCCTAGTTTGTAGAAAATAAGGATAATTTTGTCCATTCAAAAAATAGTAAATGTGGCAGGTGACATGGCAGATGATTGGGATGAAGGTGGAGCCCATTTGCTATGACTAGGCTCATAGTCAGCATCAAATCGCCTGGATATACTTAATTAATATGTTTTTTAAAAGTTCAGACACTTGATTACAAAAAAAAAAAAAACGTTAAACACTCAAATAGAAAAAACTGAAAAGTTGAGACACCGAATTTGTAATTTTTTCTTTCTTTTATTAATAAATTAACTTTTCTTTGTACCCGTTTCTCTATATCTTTTACCTTAATTACCATATTTTTATAAATAGATACTTCTCCTTTCATTTATAATTAAGTATGGAATTTTGCAAGAATTCATCATTTTCATAAATGTCTCATTTTCTTATCTCATTCATAATCTCCTAAAAATCATTTTATTTTAAATAAGTCTAGCACCTTTTGTGTTTTATTTGTGCTATTATTGTGTTCTTTGTTGATCATAAAAGTCCTTCAAATACAAGAATGTGGATCACAATTTCCTTTATTTTCTAGTTTTTCAAATAAATGATTTGATTATGTGTTCAATAATTTGCAATGTGAGAAATATCCATCCATGGTACAAAATTCATATTTTTAGGCCTAACTTGATGGGAACTCATATTGTGAATTAATGGTTCACATAATTAACCAAAAATTATCTTTAAATGCTTTTCTAATCTCTTTTCAATTTAGATTCTTAAAATTATTTATTTTAATTTGTTTTCAAACCCATTTTCAGGCATTTTATACTTATTTTCTTCATTTGAGTTATTTTTCCTTCATTTTCCAAATAAAATATTTTATGGCCCCGAAATTTGGAATAGAGAGTAATCATAGAGAGGATGTTCACAAGCGTGTTAGCCATTCTTATCTCTCATCTCTTTTAATTTATTGCTTTTTCTTTATTTTCTTGCTTAGCATGTTTATATTTGTCCATAACATGATTTTTTCCATAATTACCATGCTAAATAAATTGTTTATCTTGTTATTCCACATTTACCATGCTCATATGATTCATGCATTATGTTGTATTATTACGTTTGCTTGTTTATAATGATTGTGTGCTATAGCTATACAATGTAAATATGCCATGATTCTATGAAAGAGCCCTAGAGGGGGGGGGTGTGAATAGGGCTATTGAATAAAAATCGGAATTAAACATAATTCTTTACAATAATTGAAAGAATGTTGAGAAGGAAGAATGATGAACACAAGAATTTAAGGAGTTTGGATTCTTAACAATCCTACGTCTCCACCTAACTTATCCCCAAATTAGGATTTTCAATCTCACCTAATCTTACTCACAAGATAGAGATTACACAAGAGTTTTATGGCTCACTCTTATAACCTTACAACATGAGTTTTCAAGGCTCACTCAAAAAAACCAAATCCCAAGTGTTTCAATGGACAACACTTAAACGAATTCCTTTATAGATAAATCTCACTTCCCTTCTAATCTATCCCAAGTTTTAAGATGAAGCAAAATTCTATTTCTAACACACAACCAACTCTCAAAAGAGTTATACAAACAAAAATAAATATTTGAAAGTTTGAGAGCTTTGATGAATGTTAAGATAGAAAAATGTAATAGGCAAGTGTCTTTTCTTCAATTCAGCTCTAGAGGTATTTATATACTCAAAATTATAGCTGTTGGAGGTGCAAATAATGTCTCCAATGTTATAATTTTGAATCAAACGTTTATAATTTTGAATTATAGAAAGTGATGCTGTCAAACTGCTGTTCACGGATTGAAACTGTGATTGGATACTGGAAACGTTCGAATTTGCCTACACTTTCTTCATAAACGTTGTATATATTTGACTTATATTTCCATATCATTTTGAATCAGCTCAATTGGACTTCTGTATCTTGAGATATTGCTGAAATACTAAGAGCTGTGCAATCTAAAACGGCAGACTGTTGTTAGACAGCTGTGCACGGATTGAAAACGTGATTGTCTACTGGAAAATTTCAAATTTTCCTACAATTTCTTCATAAAATTTATAGATATTTGACATAGCTTTCAATAACATTTTGAATCACCTCAATTGGACTTCTTTAGCTCAAGATATTGCTAAAATACTAGGAGCTGTGCAATCTAAAACAGCAGCTGCATATGCTAACTTCGACTCAAGATTTACGTACCCAAATGAACTCAGATTTTGACAAGTAAGCCCAAATCAGAAAGCTTAAGATGTCTACTTCAAATGTGAAGAAGATAACTTTCTCATTACTGAGCTCTGAGGATATCAAAAGCCTCCTTTAATCTCAGAGGTCGAATCAGCCCAATATATTCATACTTCATTTTATTTTCCAATAGAGTCCTAACTTATACACACTTAAATAAAATTATTAGCAACTTAAATTGATTGTCAAAGATCAAAATTAGGAGTTTGATCATGCAAATGGTCAACAATCTCCCCCTTTTTATCTTTGACAAACAATTTAATAAAATGATAAATAATGTGTGTGCGAGAGTAAAAACAAATGCTATGTAAAACAGCTTCTCCTTTCAAGTTGTAAAAAGAAAAATTATTTTTCTCCCCCTAAGAATATACATAACATATATTGAGACATAAAAATTAAATAAACACAAAGGAGATAAATTTGAAAAAACAATCAAGATAAAATGTTTATCTCCTTGAACAAATATATTTCTTTATTTCTCCTCCTTTATGGACATGATAAGAAATATAAATTTATGGAAATAAACCTTGTAAATAAAATATCATAAAAGAAACAAAGTAAGCAAAACAAGGTTTAATATCACAAATATACTAAAGCATCATAACATGATCATTTTAAAACCTTGTAGTACTTATAATGCATCACAATAGTACATATACTACTTAAGACATTAAAGATAAGTGCTACTTCTAAAACACATGATCATGTAGTGCTTAGCATATCACAAACACAAATACATCTTTTTCTCCCCCTTTGTCAAAGACAAAAAGAAAAGAGAGAGATATAAAGTGAAGTGTGTGTTAGTTTGAACTTTCCTTAATTAAATGATTTTTACTCCCCCTAAAGATATGCATAGCATAAAATATATCAAGAGGGATATAAAAACATGATCTAACATGACAAATATTTAAAAACATAAAAACATGATAACATGATCATTTAAATAAATACTAGGCAATATAAAAGGAAATAATTTCAAACATATTGCAAATTTAACTATCACATGATCATGTAGAGCTTAGTTCTAAAGGAAACAAAAGACCAAGAACTAAAGCAATGAAAACCATGAGAGATTCAACCAAAAAATTATTTCTCCCCCTTTGTAAAACAATAAAATAAATTATGCAAGTAAGTAAAACAAGGCTTTTGCATGGAGAAAAAATATGATTAAATAACACAAAAGTAGTCGCACTTACAATGCATGCTATGAAATGCATCACAAAATAGTACATATAAATCATGTGTCACTTTCCATAAACTAAAAACAGGATAGACCAAAACTAAGTAAAATAGGAGGAGGACAAGTGCATCGTATGCTGTGACAATCATGCAAATGGGAAAAACAATAAATCATATGCATGAGATATATAATAAGGAAATAAATAATAATAAATTTATGCAAACTCAAAATTTTCTCCCTCTTTGTTAAAATAAAAAAGAATTAAAGAAAATAATGATATTCAAAATATTAAGACACAAACTAGCAGCTCTTTGCTTATAAACTGAAAGAAAACAGAAAATAAACCAAATATAAATTGACGAAAAATAGACTTAAATATAGACTAGCAGCTCAAAGCTCAGAAACGGAAAATATACTGAAAATAAACCAAACTAAAACTGATGAGCAAACAAAGAAAAAGGACATAAAAAGAAGTTAGTCTTGTTAGGGAGGAATGTATAAGCAAGAGTATCCTTGTTGCTCATTTAAAAAAAAACAATAATCAATAAAAATGTTAAGATCAAAATCAAACACTTAAAGGAAATCATATCAATTACCTAAAACAATTTAAGACAATATGATAAGCACAATATGATTTCACATGAAAACAAGTTCAACCATCAATTCACTAATTTAAACAAATAATTAAGACAAACTAGAACCACCAATCATGCCTAGTTCATGCTTGATAAAGTTCAATCTCTCTTCATTGAGAGGTTTGGTAAAGATATCTGTAAGTTGATTATTTATATCAACAAACTCAAGTGAGATATCACCAATTTGAACATGATCACACAAGAAATGATGTCTAATATCTATATGCTTAGTTCTAGAATGCTGAATGGGATTCTTGCTAAGGTTAATAGCACTTGTATTGTCACATTTGATTGGAATTCGATCAATGTTAATGCCATAGTCCAACAATTGTTGTTTTTACCATAAAACCTGTGAACAACATAAACTTGCAGTAATATATTCTGCTTCTACAGTGGATAAGGCAACCAAAACTTGTTTATTACTACACCAAGAAACTAAACATTGTCCTAGAACTTGACAAGTTCCGGAAGTGTTCTTTCTATCTAATAAACTACCGGTAAAGTCTGCATCTAAATAACTGATAAGATCAAAGGATGAACTCCTAGGATACCAAAGTCCTAAATGCAAACTTCCATTTAAATACTTGAAAATTCTTTTGATTGCATTCAAGTGGGACTGTCTAGGACTAGACTGAAATCTAGCACACAAGCAAGTAGCAAACATAATATCAGGTCTACTAGAAGTTAAATAAAGAAGGGATCCGATCGTACCTCTAAATCGCTTTTCATCAACCGGTTTGCCATTCTCATCCTTGTTGAGTTTGATTGTAGTGCTCATTGGAGTTTTGCTAGACTTGACTCCTTACATTCCAAACTTCTTGAGAATGTCCCTTGTATACTTGGTTTGATTGATGAAAATCACATCCTTGCATTGCTTGATTTGAAGTCCGAGGAAGAATTTGAGTTCTCCAATCATACTCATCTCAAATTCTCCTTACATTAACTTAGAGAATTCCTCACATAAGCAATGGTTAGTAGCACCGAAAATAATGTCATCAACATAAATTTGAACAATTAATAAATCATTTTTGGAATTCTTGATGAAAAGAGTTGTATCAACTTTTCCTTTAGAGAAACCTTTCTCTAATAAAAAGTTGCTCAACCTTTCATACCAAGCTCTAGGAGCTTGTTTCAATCCATACAAAAGCCTTTGAAAGTTTAAACACATGATTTAGAAAATCAAAACTTGGAGGTTGTTCAACATAAACCTCTTCTTCAATAAAACCATTTAAAAATGCACTTTTAACATCCATTTGATAAAGTTAAAAATCCATGTAAGATGCAAATGCAAGTAGCATTCTAATAGCTTCTAACCTTGCAACAGGGGCATAGGTTTCATCATAATCAATGCCTTCCTCTTGATTATAACCTTTAGCTACTAGTCTTGCTTTGTTCCTAGTTATGACACCTTGTTCATTCATCTTATTTCTAAATACCCATTTGGCGCTTATAATAGGATGATGTTTCGGTCTAGGAACCAAAGTCCAAACTTTATTTCTCTCAAATTGATTTAACTCTTCTTGCATAGCAAGGACCCAAAATTCATCATTCAAAGCATTATTAACATTTTTGGGTTCAACTTGAGAGATGAAGGCTAAATTAACTAAGGATTTAAGTTTAGAACGAGTAGTTACCCCTTTTGTAGTATCACCGATGATGAGGTCTTGAGGATGAGCTTTCTTGTATTGCCAATCCTTGGGAAGGTTATTCTTTTCAATGAGTTGAGGCATCTCCTCATCTTCTTCATTTTTAGAATCCTCAATTTCCAAAGATTTGTCATTGTTTTCTTCTTGATTTTTCTCTTCCACAAGATCACCTATATCATCATCAACACTACAAACATCCTTTCTAGGAACAAGTGAGTTTGATTCATCAAATACGACATGCATAGACTCTTCAACTACAAGCGTTCTTTTATTAAAAACTCTATATGCTTTGCTAGAGGTGGAATAGCCTAGGAAAATTCCTTCATCGGCTTTAGAGTCAAATTTCCCAAGATTATCCTTGGTGTTTAATATAAAGCACTTGCATCCAAATACTCTTAGATATGAGATTTTGGGTTTTCTATTGTTCCAAAGCTCATAAGACGTTTTATTTAAAATTGGTCTTTTGAAAACTCGATTTGCAATATAACATGATGTGCTAACAGCTTCCGCCCAAAAGTATAATGGCAAATTATACTCATGAAGCATTGTTCTAGCCATTTCCACAAGAGTTCTATTTTTCCTTTCAACTACCCCATTTTGTTGAGGAGTTCTAGGAGATGAAAACGCATGAGAAATGCCATTTTTATTACAAAAGGTTTTGAAAAATTCATTTTCAAATTCGGTTCCATGATCACTTCTTATGGAAGTAATGCAAAATCCTCAAAAAATAACCCAAAAAATTAACAAAAACGAAACTTTTCTACTGAGCTAAAATCCTAAAAAAGAAGATGTTTGCAAAAATCCGGACAAGAACTCCACCATTGGTAATCAGCATGCCGTACACCATATTTAGCCAAGCAATCCGCCACTCCATTCCCATCCCAAAAAAATATGAGAAACCATAAAGTTCAAACTCTTCAAATCATCCAAACAAGAATCCCATTGTTGCCTACTCACCCATGGGACCTCCACAGAACGAGAAGTGAATAAATGCACCACCCAAGATGAGTCACATTCCAGCCAAAGGTGATCCCACCCAAATTAAGCTCAGCCAAATAAGCATAACAATCCCTGTATTAAATGCAAACATACCTTTCACAAAACCTCTCGAATTCTTGAAGACACCACCTGCACCTGAACAACCTGGAGCTCCAATTGCCGAGCCATCAGTGTTCACCTTAATCCAACCCGAAATGGGAGGGAACCAGGTAACACTAATTATCTTCGGTGCCTTTGGAGGAATGGCCTTAATATTGAGAAGAAAAAGAGTATGCAACTCACTAGTCGAATTAGACATAGAACTAATATGAAAAAAATCACATTCCTTGATCATTCTCCAAAGACTTCTAACAGCAGAGAATATATCAGGCTTATTATTATAAAAAATAATGGAGTTTTGGCAATGTCAAATCAACCAAATAGCACTCACAATAGAGGAAATCCAAAGCGCCTTAATTTGTGAACTGAAATGACATACCATGGCAGCTTTAATAAAAGTGACAAGAGAGAAGTAGAAAGAGCTCACTGAAAAGTGCTTCCAACACCCTTCCAAATCTCTTTGGAAAATGGACATTGAATAAAAATATGATCCACTGATTCAGAGGCAGATTTACAAAAACAATATCTAGAAGCTATTTGGAAGCCCTTCTTGATTAGATTATCCTCAGTTGGCAGATAGCCTAGAAAAGCCTGCCAATATAAAATAGAATGTAAAGGAGGCAAAAATTCCTTCCAAAAAAATCTAGACCAAGCAACCATAGGTTGAGAATGCGAAGCCAACATATTTTTCACTGAATAAATCCCATTAACCGTAGGAATCCAAAGACAAACATCCAAACTATTTTTTAAAGGCTGAATTTGATTAATTTCATCTTTAATATTCAAAGGGAGGTCCTCAGGAAGCTGCCAAACACCATTACATAAAAACTCTGAAATTGGGGCATCTAATTTAGCCTGCTGAGCCAGGGGAATATTTATCCTATTAACTAAAGATGGTTGAATCCATTCATTAGTCCAAAATTTCAAAGAAGAGGAGAAACCAATCAACCACTTAATAGAGGCTTTCATCTGCAAAAAAGAATTTTTAATAGAGCTCCAAATAGTAGAAGAAAGTGGAGTTACCTTAGGAGTACCAGCACTCGAAAGCCATCAAGTTTCCAGAAGGGACAACGAGAAAGCATCCTGAGTAATCAAGCCCCAAGACAATTTCCCAAGCAAGGCTAAATTCAACTGCTCCAAATCTTTAATTCCCAAGCCACCATGAATTTTGTTTAAACAACATGTGGACCAAGGAACAACTACCAATTTTTGACTATCAACAGAGCCTGTCTAGAGAAAATTCCTAATGCATTTCTTCATATAAACCAACAAGCTTTTGAGCCATTTATAAACAGAGAAATAATGCAAAAAGGAACTCATAATAACTGAATTAATCAACATTAATCTTCCAGCCATAGACAACGAAGAACCCTTCCAATTATGAAATTTATGGACAATCCTGTCAGCAATAGGCTGCAACCACTTTTTCCTAATAGCACCAGGAAAAAGTGGCACCCCAAGATAAGAAAACGGAAGAGATCCCCTATTAATCCCAATAATCTCCTTTAACACTCGAGCTCTGCGAAATGTAACTGCCTCACAAAAAAAAAATATATTAGATTTGCACCAATTAACTCTTTGGCCTGAAAGGTCACCATAAACTCGAAAAACATCAGCC
The DNA here is from genome assembly GCA_949634005.1 of Mallotus japonicus. NCBI lineage: Eukaryota > Viridiplantae > Streptophyta > Magnoliopsida > Malpighiales > Euphorbiaceae > Mallotus > Mallotus japonicus. The sequence continues at coordinate 1,927 of CATIWK010045688.1, read as the reverse complement.
AACAAATTAAAAAGAATGATAGATATTTGAAAATTCATATTTAAATAATAAATAATTTAAATATTATAATTAACTAGTCGTCAATCGGGGCATTGCACGGACCGTAAAATAAATAAATAATTTAAATAGAATAAAATATATCATATTAATTTATTTTCTTTAATTTTTGTTACCATAATTTTTTAGTTATAATAAGATTTGTTTTTAAAATTATTAGATTGGTGTTGAAGTATGTATAATAGTATTTAAATTAAAAAATATTATTAAGTCATTACTCTAACTTTTTTCATTTTTAATGGTTTGGAAAAAAATATTTTGAGTGATTTAAGGTAGAAAAATAATAAATAAAAAATAAAAAATAATACATAATAAATAAATACTTTTAGAATTTGAGTAATATTGAAACATGTATAATAGTGTTTTAGTTAAAAAATAATACTAAATAACTATGGTAAATATTTTATTTTTAATAAAAAATCAGGATTTTTAATAGTTCAACACATTAGCTTTTAGAGTAAATACTCAAATATAAAAATAGACATTTGTCAAATTTTTGACTTAACAACTTTAGAGCTCAGAATTTAATATATATATATATATATATATATATATATATATATATTGCACCTATCAATTTATTTTTTAACCCTCCACCACTTGATTCAAGTGGTTAAGGGGGGTACCTATAACCCTTGAGGTCATGGGTTCAAGTTCTAGGGACGAATGTTGAGCTACCTGTCTAGGACTGACTAGTTTCAACCACAGAGTCAGCTCCGTTTAGAAGTTGAGGGCTCAGATCCTCCTCCCCTCTACTTCCTTGATCAAAAAAAAAAAAATTTATTTTTTATAAATTAAAATATTTTTATACAATATTTTATTTGTATTTTTAAACTGTCTCCTCATTGCATATGTCTACTTTGTGTGTGTGTGTATATATATAATTATTAAATTTATTTTTATTTTTTGTTCAAAAAAAAATATATTTTTATTTCATGGGTAAATTATAAAAAAATTCACTAGTGCTTTTTGCAATTTCGACATATTCTTTTGTTTTTTGGCAATGTCATTCACCAACTTTTAAATTTTTGCAATTTAATACACCGGTTGAAAATCAGGTAAAACTTTGCTAACGTGGACACCGGAAAAATCTGAGACGTGACAAGTAAGCGCCACGTCAAAACGCACCGTTTTGACTATTTGCATATAATACACGACCTTTGATATTTTTTGCAATTTAAACACGACCTATTGATTTTGACAAATTAATACATATTTTTTTTAATTTATATTTTTCAATTGATGCATGTAAAGTAAATATTTAAGTAATGAAAATTTAAAATTTATTTTTATAATTAAATAAAATATAAACTTTATTGCTTATTTTTATGCAATGAACATTTAATTGATACGTTCAAATTAATATGTATTTAGTTATTTTAGATTAAATTATTATTTTATAATATTTAATTTAATCAAATGGTATTTTATTATTTAAATTGATTTACATATTAAGTAAATTTTATAATCAAATTATACATAAAATAATTAATAATATATATGTTTTTGTTGAAATTAAATCTTAATTTTGTAATCAAATTATACATAAATCAAATCTTAATAATATATACATAAAATTAAGATCTGATTTCAACGAAAATGTATATATTATCAATTATTTTATGTATAATTTAATTATAAAATTTACTTAATATGTAAATCAATTTAAATAATAAAATACAATTTGATTTAATTAATTTTATATCACTTTGAATGTATCAATTAAATGTTCATTACATAAAAATAAGTAATAAAATTTATATTTTATTTAATTATAAAAATAAATTTTGAACTTTCATTACTTAAATATTTACTTTACATGCATCAATTAAAAAATATAAATTAAATAAAAAATAAAAATTATGTATCA